>JASVER010000012.1:10604516-10839690 GCA_030449065.1 Oceanodroma leucorhoa
ATAATGCATGTGCTTTCTAAAGGCATTGACTGCATACACCTTTTTCTTGGTGTGAGTTGGCTATAACTGCGGGCTGTGGACAATAACCCTGACACAGGCAGCTGCGTCTGACAGYCTTGAGAAAGCATGAAAGCGCTGGACTGCCCTCCTTTCAGCACTGACAGAGTGTGGTGGTGCGTTCACACCCCCAGCTTTTTCCTGGGCCACTTGTTGATCTGGGCCATTTGTTGGTCTCAGAAATTCCCATGAAACTTCGGCCTTGGTGTATTGAGTCTGGCGGCTGAGCRCTCCTTGGCTGTATCAGAAACTCKGCATAGCTGGGGCTGGGAACRTACTCCTACTGCCTGGCCCAGGTGTCAAGTAGAACAACACKGAAACCTTGACAATTTTTAGTAATTACCACCTGRGACYRTGGCCAGGGTGGAAATTTATGGATGACTGAAGCCAATCATCTTGYGAACCTATAAACGGTGGTCCTAAGTGAGACCCTTTGAGCTCTCCGGGACGGCAGCGGCTGCGCCCAGCACCTCCCTCTGGGTGGRACGCCTCTCGAGCTCGCGACCTCTCGAGTCTGCGATATTCGGAGGATCATCAGGACCTGGGCTAAACCCCCTTTACTCCTTGAAGCTCAACCCTTTACCCGTTGAGAGACAAATGCCTAGACATTTGAAGTGAATATTTCTTCACTGAACTCAAGGGGAATTTTTAACAGGTACCTTCTGTATATTYATATATATATCTCTGTGTGTGTGCGTACTAACAGTAAGCATAATTTGTAATTAAGTCATGATTGTAGTAGACTTACTAACTTACCTTGTAAATGTTAAATTAGTTAATGATTGAGTGCTACTAAAGTTTGTTAATGATTAGGTGATGATTAAGTGTTGCTAAACTGTTGCTAAACAGCCTAGACTGCTGTTAAACACATATAGTCCCTGAGACATAAACCCTTAGATAATTTTCCTTTATATGTTTCATCCATGTAGTAAGTGATAAGGTGGACCTTGCCATCGAATTCTCTTAGGTCGCACCTTTGTAAATCTCTATTAAAATCACTTTCTGCTAATACCTTTGACGGTGATTCTTTAAGCGGCCTCTAAACCATTCATTCGTGACACAGAGGGAGCACCTCATAGCATGAGCTCAGGGTGGAGAAAGACCTTTCAGAGAAAAAAGTATATTGTGTGGACTGCTATGTGCTGTTTTCATGCTATGTAAGAAATAGCGACAAGGCTTGCATTACCCCTGAGGGTGCTGATGTTTAGCAATGGACAGACCCCTGCCTGATCAAGAAAAAGCTGTACAGTGCTTTATACCACCTTTCTAGCTGCTTTATTTTCTTGAAGCAGCTGAGTCTTACCCAGAATCTGATATCTTGCAAGCAGTGTACTTGAAATGTTATTGAATAGAGAGTTGAACAGAATTTGTTGAACAGATACTGCCAAATGGACATGGCTACCATTTGTGTGCCAGGAGTGCCTTGTAGCTTCTGCAAAGTGGCAACTAAATACTCACTGTAATTCTCTGAGGATCTGTCCTAGAACAAATTATTTAAGCCAGTTTGGTTTTGGCCCTTCTACTATGAGTGCTATGCTCAGAATTGGAGTCTGGCGTTTGGTATCATACATTCAAAGGACAAGTGATGAATCTTCTGGTCTGAAATGATTGACAGTAGGCTGAGGCATTGAAGTGAATAGGGCTTTAGTAAAAGTTTCTTGCAAGGAGATCATACTTCTGGTATACCCATGAGGGTACGTTAAATGCTTTAGTAAAGATCTGTTTGAAGCAGACAGTAACATGGAAGTATGTTGAAAATTTCTGTCAGAGGTATTGAGAGAAACTGCCTTATATGATGTCATTAATGTCTTGTAAAATGGAGTTTGGTGTTTAAGTAAAGCAATTCCTGCTGAGCTATATATATTTAAATTGGTTGCTAGGCTGGCTGTGAAGAAAAAATGTCTCCTTGAAGAAAATGTTACTTTTCATTCTTCACRAAGTTCTCGCCTGTTGAGACCTCTTCTTCAGCACACTTGACTTAATTGAATTTCTAAGAGTAAGAAATATGTTTTGTTGAAGATGTGAGACTTAATAATCATTTAAAGTTAAGTTATATTTGGAGTATGAATATGCAGTATGGCACAGGTATTTTAACTTGACCACATCTCCTTATTCGGCGGAAATGCTGTTATACCTAAAACGAACCTGGTAATTCTTACAAACTGATACTTATCTAAAGAAATAAACAGTCACTGGTATGTACATTTGGCTAGTACTTACCATGAATCTGAACRTGGATTTCCCTGGAGTAACATCTAGGGTGCATACCATTTTGAGCTTGAACTCTTTTAGCAAGAGCTCCATTTGACTTGTGCAGCAAGGAAGTTTAGCATACTCATTCACAGTGCTCTCACAGAAATGTAACTCTTGATCARTTACTGCCAGCATGACCTTGAATTCTTAATTATTAAATTGTTTTATACTATTTCTTGCAGAGATGACACTTATTCATTAATTTCTCTGCATTCCTTATTCTCAAGATATTTTTCACCGAAAGACTAGCAATTTTATATGGCTACTTATTATCTTGATTTACAGGTTGCTTATATAGATTATAGACTGTCTCTATTTAGGGCATTAGAATTTATCACTTAGATGCAGCAAATAGCTACAACTGTGTGGTGGTTTACTGTCCTGTAAATGATCCTATTTGTCACAGCAGTTAGACTGAGCTGGGGGATGTAACCTCTGAATGCTGCGTGCTTTCCATAGCAAAACTTGTTAGCAGAACACAACTACCTACATTTGCCTGCYCTGAATGTATGTGGCAACAGCAGTAATATCCAGTAGCTGTTTAATATGATGTTGCTTGTGTTAGAAGAATGGGAAAGGAAAGAGGAGTTCTGAGTATATGTGAAGAAAGTCCAGTCTTCAAMTGTGATTTCTTTTAACTCTAGCTGTGTTTTTCCGGGAGTTTACAAGCACAGGAGGCTTGGGAATTATGTTCACATGAGGTACATGTTGAGTTTTCCTCGGTGGCCAATATTTTCTGCACTCCTTACTCTGTGAATCCTCCTGAGCAATATAGGCAGGGATGAAGCCATTACTTCTTGCCTGCTGGTCATTATCAAACAGTTCTGTTCAAATGGTTTTCTCTCTGTAACCTCTATATTTACTCTTTCACAAATTCATTGCTTATTGTAGTTTGAGGAAATGTCTCTTTCTTCTTTTCATTTTTCTTGGCCTTAAGTGCTCCTTCTTCAGCATCTAAGGASAGGCTAGGGACCCTGGCCACCCCCAGCGAAGAGGGTATTTTATTCTAGGCTAGGCAAAAGGGCAAATATAGGGCCACCCACATGTATTCTTTCTTGTATTCCTTGTCTCTCCCTTCTCCATCATAAAAGATGCATCACTGCACATTAACCCCAAGGCTTTGTTTCATCATCCTCCCCATCCCAGAAACTGAGAGAATTGTCTCAGGATGTCCATGGAGAGAAAGCAAGAGACGTGGTCAAAGCATCAYCCTCCAATAGGACAATGCACGGACTTGGTCTTCTGGAACAGGAGCTGGCTGCAGGACTCTTGTTTTAATTATATACAACATAAACCATCCTGGAATTGTAATAATATCTCTCTGCTGCTTCCCTAGCAGATTTAGTTTCTCATTCATCAGATGAAATACTGTGAATTTGTTGAACTTACCTGTGACTGTTTGACTGGGTGCTAAGGTTATGAAAACTGCTTACCTGCACTTAATAAACAGCATTTGCAGTCATTTTAAGAGTATCTTGGCTATTCAAGTCTTGCCTTCTGAATATGTTGTGGGTATGGAGTAAACAAATCTGAATTTTCCTTTAAAATTTCAWCAAAGGCATAGTTCTCAAAAGTCACTAGTTTTCTAACAGTCCAGGAGTGCCATCCGCAGGATGAAATTCATATTTTTGTGTCACTTAATTTCTTTGATACTGTTGTCAGAAAAAAATAGTTAAAAAAAAATAATTAAATTTAGCCATTTACTTTTGATATCACTTAATCAATTACATTGTAACCAAATAGAAAAACCTTTCTCTCAGCTAATCTTCCCCTCACCTTTCTCTCAGCTACTCTTCCCTTTTCTGCTGGAATTGGCTGACAGGCAAAAATATGATTTAGATCTTTGAACAGTTGATAATTTATTTTTAACAGTTTATGGAAAGTTAATGGTAAAAATATGCTAGATTTTGTTCTCCTACCAAAATAACTTCGCTATGATATATATTTTACTTCAAAGACTGTCCTATGATATTGATACAGAACATACTACTCTGTATTTCTTGAAATCACTAGASGAAATATCCCTTCACACAAGGAGAGTTCATTGGCTATTAAAACCACGAACTTCTGCAGGTCTGGGTTATCTAGTTAAGAYGACATTGTGTAAAAGCCAATTTCCCAAACTAAGGTGATATTCTCTGAGGTAACTGCTTAAATAAGCAAACAGTAATTTCTTCAGGTATGTTCCATTATTGAGTCTAATAGTGTCTCAATAAACTGCAATGAGAATAAAAAAAAGGATGGGGCTTTTGATAAATGTAAGAGGAAAAAATTTACCTCTSAAATAGAGGGAAATCGGCAAGTAGAATGGAATACGCTTATTAAAAGGTAACTGTGCAGAAASTACTGTAAAACCTCTGCCACATCTTTCAAAATACCTGTGAGTTAATATTTCCTTGAATATTTTCATAGTGTGAGTCCACATACAGAAATTACTTAAAACTACATTTTTTTCAACATGAGAAACCACTGAAGTGCAGCTTCAAGATATTTTTGGCCAGTGTTAGTAGCCACAGTGGCAAAATCAGACTCTGGGGGGAGTCATAAATTATTTTGAGGGGTCTTGTACCATTAGTAATATTTGTACCATAGTTCTGGAATTGCTGGCCTGAGCCTTCTGCTATTAGTTGCAATGAAACAAGAGATGGACAGCTGCTCAAGGTCTCCTTATTATCAGAAAAAATTTTCCTTGTCTTTTCCTTTCCCTATTCTCTTCCCTCATTACTGTTTTCTATGCCTATTATGTTTTGCCAACTCACTCTAAACGTGCTTTCTTTCCTCCCCTCTGTGTATATTTGTCTGTTTTACTACCTTTTCTGTTTCAGCTTACCACAAGGCTGTAGGCTGCTCTGAATGAGTAGGTATGAAAAATGATGAATGACCTCAAGTCAGTACTTTCTGAATCTGTTTGTTCATTTCTTTGACCTTGAATATACTTTATCTTAGTACAATTTTTAACAAAATAAGTGTAATTATTTCCCTACTGTCTGAATTTTTCCCATAATGTATACTTTTTGTGTAGTTAGGTCAAGCRCATCAAATTTTGTTTCCAGTCTACACTATATGTTCCAAAAGATTCCAMAGCAGAAGTGATTTTGATCCAGATACCATTTTGTTTTGAGAAGGGAGTGGGATTGATTTGATTAGAACATTTTTGCAAAAGCTAAGCCAGGGAAGCTAGAGACCTATAAGCATTTCAGCTGCCCAGTATACCTTACAGAATTAACCTTCCATGATTAATTAACCTTCTATGCTCTCAGCTGAAAGTAAAGTTGAATGGGATAGGATTGCTTAAGTGCAATTGTACATACATGTAGAAATATAGTTATTAGGACTGATCCAAGAATACACTATCCATCCGGTCTGATTCCTAGCTGAAACTGCAGGAATGGTAATTTCAGATTTGTTTATTAGGCAAAGATGACTCAGGAAAGAATGCAGAAAAAATCACTATTGGTCCCACAATCTTATTGTACAGAGCAGTATTTCAGAATATCCTCCCTGCAAAGTGTGACCCAAAAATCTGTGTTATTTTTTTTATTTGTCAAACTGCTGGTTACCATTGCACAGGTCAGTGCTTAAATAATGCATCACTTCAAGGGTTATTCTCCCTGCTTCATTTCTCAGGGAGAGTAAGTTCTGGTATCATGGGAGTTCTTTGTTTATGCTATTAATCTCTATTAAGTTCACTGCTGAAAATGGARAATAATCCTGGACTGTGGAGAAAAAAATGTCTTGACATTTTTTAAGTATTCTTTTGGCTTCAGATATTTTTCTCCTTTTTTTTTTCCTTGAAAAATCTCTATAATGTTTACTCGCTAGACTAGGAACTCCTCATATCTGATTGTTTCTTTCTACACCCTCTGCAGCCTTATTCTTTGATACCCAACTCTGCAAGCAAGAGTTTAGAAGTAYTACTTTGTTTAGAAGTATTAAGATCTTAGTGTGTTGCCATCAACATGTATTAAGTGGACCAAGATGTCTCRTTTTCCTATGACAGACATTTCCCTATGTCTGTCATTATTGACAGTCTCACACTTAGCCTAGAGCTTTTTATAGCTTGGGAGCTCTTTTTCTGTATTTCCACAGTATTTACTACAATGGGATCTTGGCCCATAATTAAAGATGTAAAAAAACTACAGTAATACAGGTGACCGTTAACACTAATAAAAAAAACATTCCCAGAAATCGGTACCTCTTCCAGAATCATAGGGGAAGGCTAGAAAGAGAGAAATATAATTGTTCATAGGTAAAAGACTTAAATCAAAGGTGCTCTGAGATACTCACATATTACATTCTAAATGAAGAATGTATAGGGGCTAAGAGAACAATGTAGCTTCTGTTGTATCACCAGTACACACTAAAACGGTTTGCCATCATTTTAACATTCAGAACRTAACCACTGAGAATTCTGCCAGCCTTGAGTTTCTGAGCAAGCCACATTTATTGCCTGATCAAATATTGATATGATGAGAGATCATGCCCTTTTCTGAAATCCCATTAGTAACCTGTGTACTGGGGGGGCAGCAGGGGGACTCCAGCATTATTTTTAAACTTGACRACTTTAGAAATTCTTGGCTAAGATATCTATAAATAATACATATCTCAGGCCCAGCCTAAAAACATCAAATTCACTCTGAGCTGCTGGTTTTGACTAAAAACAGATTGCAAATGRTGGAGGAGGTGTAATTTGCTCAGACTTCTTTTTCAGGACAGCTCACAGCATTATGGAACAGAAATGCTGATGACTTTCGGAAGGTCTCATTTGAGAGTTAATCTTCAAAACTGACCTTCCCAAACCTGACAAGGGAGATGAGCCCATTGAATATTAACCAGTTTCTGAAGTAAGGGCAGGGACTGCTGGGGGAAGGTCTAAGGCTGCAAGGGATTGTCATCTTTGTTCGCAGCGTTTAAGGCTGAGTAAATGRACAGGGAAAGTAAAAAAGAAATTGCCTGCTAGGCCAAGGACAGATTTATTTACTCTACAGACAGTACAGAGAACGGTGCATTATAAGCATGTTTAACAGGTTGCTTGGGAACCATCTCAGACATTTATAACGTGATATGCCAACCTTTGCTCAAATTTGTGCAATACCAGCCTGGATGCAGCTGTTCCAAGGGCTCCTTATCTTGCCTTTCCACCTGGTCTATGAATGCAGCAATCATTAACAACTTTACTTGGCTCTTGCTACTAACGGTAACTAATAATAAAGTTAATATGAACGTTCATAGTCTTATTATTTGTTCTAAACACAATACCATCTATGCACCAGAGGAATGCGAGGTCCTATTTTACAGAGCATTATTGTCACAGTCCGTTTGAATATCTCAAATTTACAGGACAAAGTACTCTGTAAATTAAGCTTCATTTTATGAACTCATTAGCAAAAATAAAACCAAACAAGACAAACAGTGTTTCAATTCCCTTTGTACAGACTAGTTTAACACGTGAATCCATTAATTCATTTTTTCTTTAATTCATGAATTCTCTTACAAGTTCTCTAATTCCTAACTCGCACGTCTATGAGCAAAATGGTTCCCTAGACAATGGTGAGAGTGCTCATTCTTCCTCCTCCTCCCCTGCATTGCTCCAGGAAACATGAAAGCCTCAGCAGTCCAGCTGCTGTTGGATCCACTTCAAAAACTTTTTTGGGTAAACTGGTCTATTTATACCTTCCAGCTTGGAAGTTTGGTCTATACCATACCCATTAGTTAGTGGATTCTGAAGAAAGTTCCAGAAAATTAGTATGSAAGAATGCAGGAGGTGATATCTGCAGGAGACAGCAAGCTGCTGGTGATAATGGCTGCATAGTGACCTCTATCCCTTCCCGTCCATTGCATCCAGCCTATGTGTTGCTCTGGCTTTGGCCTAATGGTTGCTGCACCCGGCGTACATCAGGCCTTAGCATGAGCGGTGTGTTAGGCCAAAACCAAAGCAGGAGTTGAGCRAACAGTCAGAGTTATGCAGTCATGAGGTGTTTCAATAGCCCAGATCCTGGAAAGAGAGAACTATCAGCGTTCACAAGTTGTTTTGAATACGACCTAATGCAATGTAATGTCTAAGTAATGCAGAGAGCRAGAACATTCAGTCAGGAAAAGAGGCTAACCAAAAAAAAAAGTGTTAGTCAAAAAAAAGAGGACCATATTTCTTTGGGAAAATCATCTTGAATTTTAATGGAAACAAAAGTGGTGCAAATCTTCGGTGAAAACTAAAAATACTGAAGTGGAAAACTTGCATAAAAAATCCAGGGTCTTCTCATGCTGAAAACCTGACTGAAATGTGAAGATATGATTGACATTTTCCAGAAGTCATATCAAATCATATAGCTCATTCCCATTGCACATATTTAGTTTCAGTACTAGAGGGAAGGAACATTCTTTCTTATTTTCAGTTCGCTATTGTGCATTTTTGTTATGTTTAGTATTTCTTATGCCTGATACAATACCCTTGTGGTTATCTGTGGTATCATGGAGGAAAAATGTAATGTTAGCTGAAGTTTGATGACACCTAATAAGGTTTTTGTTTGTCTATTTTCCTCAAGTCCCATGTCATGGTCCAGAAGACTTAATTTAAATTAAGGAAATTTAAAAAAAAAAAGTGATTAGTGGACATTACAATACCCAAAGAGTTTGAAAAGACAAAAAAGTTCCTTTTGTATCCCAGAGGTGAGTGTGTCTTTGGTGCACTTTTATACAGTTGGTAAAGAGTATTTTTTCATAGTCTGACCTCTGACTGGCATTAACACAGTAGTAGGGAAGGATGGGAAAGTCCTGAAAGACTGGAACATTGCCAAGAACATTAGCTTAGAATGTCTTTGAGATCCATCATTTAGATATGTGCATATCTAACATAAAACTTACTAATTCTGTATAAACCTAAATTTTGCTCATTCTGTTCAGTAGCACTAAAGCCTGTCTTCCATGAGTCATCAATGTTACTAATATTATCCATCCACCTGGACATCTTAGCAAAGAAAGATAGCAAGTTAGTTTAATGAGACCTAATTTCTATGAATGTAGGTGCAATTGGCATTGAAGATCATCAGGCTATTCAAATACTTGTGCACTAGCTTGAGTGCTCTRCTTACCAAGGTGCCCCTAAATAATCACTAGCCAAAGAGACCCGGCAGACTTTACAGCATTAGTGCACCTCTATTTATGCTGTTATTACCTTTCCAGAAAGAATTCATGGGGCAGCTGGGGAAAAATGTCTGAAATTCTGTAACTGGTAGACTGTGCTAAATTTGTAATTAATGTGAAAATGCCCATCTGGCAACCTTTGGCTTTTCAGATAGTTAGCAAGTGTGTATCTCAGAAGGTATGTGATATCCTCTGTTATTTTGCATGAAAAATGTAGGTAGTTGTTTATGAATTTTATCACCTCGTGAACTTTATGTTGTTAATGGTCTTTGGAGTAGCAATTATAAGAGAATGTACTTTATCGAAGGATAGCTCAATCATCACCACATTCTTGCTGAGTGCCTGAGATAACATTCCTGGTTTCACTGCAGTGATAGTAAAACAGCTTTTATCTTCCAGTGGTTCCTCAGTTAAAATACCATACTTCCCAAAGTCTAGTGGGAATTCTGTGTTACATAATTCCATTTTCTGTGCTTATGGATTGAAATAAAACAAAAYGAAATTAAAACTTCCAAAAATATCCAAAGACATTTTTGGCTAGTATAATGCTTTCTCYATTCAAATAAGAATTCAGAAGGACATTCTGTTCTTCTACAGACCACATAGGAGGGCCTATATGTAATGTATTAGCCTCAAATGCTTTGGAAGTGTCTAAAAGAATGCCAGATAGCCACTTCAGCCTCTTCAAAAACAAAGCCATTTTAGAAGTAGTATTAAAATACAGTATTCTGTAACTGAGATATCATAACTGGCCCAGGAAATTCTGACCCAGGAAAGCTGGAACAACAGCTGGTCATTGACTGCTCAGAACTTCTGTGCCAGGAGCTGCAGGCRTCTGCTACCATGGGCAACGCCAATATAATTTTTCTTCATAGACTGATTACTTACCTTTTTAAGACAAGTCCATTCTTGCTATGTCTTGATTATATTTAGAAGACTCTCAGAAAGTAATGTCTATGCTCGTTAAAAACTTTCTATTAATTTTAGTGTATACATATTCACAGACAGTTTTTACCTGTTTGCATTTATATGGATGAAAGATTGTTATTTTTCCTGCAATGGTCACAGGCTGATCAAAGTAAGTATTTTTTACATAGTTAGTGGTAGCCCAGTGAGTGATCTCCCTATCAGAGAGGGTGAAGACTTGGAGTCCTTCATGGGATGATTTAGGGGGGAGGAAGAAAGGAAGGGGAAAGGGAAAGTTTTACCAAGTTAAATAGTGTCACTTAAGTAAGAGAAATGCAAAGTAATGCCCTTTTTTTRCAGTCTGAGTAATTTATTCTTCTAGATTCATTACTGACTGTACATGCTAAATCTTCTCTTCTAAAGACTTTCTTAAAAAAGGTAATATAACCTAAACCTATCATTTTCCATATGTACRTCTTCTGGATCCACTGATGGGAGTAGCCTGACTGTGGAAGAAAAGCTGTTTCTGCTGATTTGCAAAAGGTAACTAATTACAGTGGGTTTAAAGGATATAAAAAGATTTTTTTTTCRTTCTACATTTAGCTATTAACTTTAGAAAAAATCAACTTTGTAATATAAATTCAGGTATCTCTGGTGTTTCCTCAGTTTTTCTTCTGTTTTCTAGAAAACATTAGAGTTGGTGTTCTAATGGTTACTCCAGTAATTAAAATAGACATCATTTATATTTGGAACAGAATATTTTCCTACTGTAGCCAATGAAATAATCTTTTTTAATGATCCCTGAATGTATTATCATAAAGCATACATTATATTTAGAGATAGCACAAACAAAAAATGGCAACAGTCATTACTAGGTGACCCTGAGGACAACTTCACATAACCCACTTAGAACTGTCAGTAAGATCTTTTTCTTACAGGTGTTATTTGCACTGCCCRGCTTGTGCACAGCTGGGCTGGGCTGCCCTCGGCCTGAGCGGGGCTGAGCTGGGTTTACCAGGCRCCCCGAGGCCAAGTGCCCATTGCCCAGCCTGGCTGAGCTCCAGCTCTGTGAGTGCCGCCGGGGAGGGGGCTGACAGCCMCAGGCAGTCCCTGTTGGACAAATGGTCCTTGGGGTTACAGGGGGGTTGTGGGGCAGCTTTCASCCCTTCCCTGGGAGCAGGGGGGAGGGAACAGGTGGGGGAAAGAAAATCCACCATCAGYATCAGTCTCTTGAGAAGAATTTGGGATGCTGATGTCACCCTGCATCTCTCTGCTTTAAGAAAACTGTCACTATTGACCCTTGCAGCCAGAGGAAAGGTGAGCATAACACATCAGAGGCCTAGATAATTCGTAAGTCTTCCTGTACAACTGTTGGAAGGGTATTATTGTCAGTGAGKTTTTTCTTTACTAGTTTGAACTATGAGCGTTAGTATTTTTAATTGCATTAACTACAGCTTCATTTTCATTAGAGTGTTAAGATTTTATTAGGCTAACAATAAATTCTTGGCACTATGTATAAGGTGTGGTCCCTTCCACCCATAACAAGATTTTTAACAGTGTATACTGCCATTCATACTGAAGGTGTGTACAGAGCAATAACCAAAAATGATTAACACATCTACTTTCAAGTCACAGCAAATTCTGAGGCAAAATCGAGGCATAGCACGACATATGCAATAAGAGATGAAGATAGGGAGATGAGTGTATATGAGCCTTTAGAAGAGTTTACATGTGCTAGTGGAACCTACAGCTATATCAGCAGATTCCACTTGCCTTCTTTGCAAGAAAAATTKAATCCTAATTTAAAATAAGGCTGAAGCAATAGAAGAGTAAGAAAAAGACACAAGAAGATACATGAGTTACAGAAATACTATTTATAAAATGACAGCTATTTTTCCTCTTATTTTGCTTCCAATCAAAGCCCTTGTTGTTTATGATGTCAAYAGCATCTGAGATATCAAGGACTTTTTTCAGGGGATCTGTGGCTTTTTAGCTCTCCATGCTTCTTGTTCAAATGCTAAGAGAAGTGAGCTGAGTTTTCTTATTTACTAATTAATTGCAGCTTGTCAGCTTAAAACCCCTTAGCAGTAAGAAAAAGAAATAGAATAAAGTGTCTGTCTTTCTCCTCATGTCTTCTGATTGTGGTCCATCATTATGAAAACATGCAAAAATAAGAGTSGAATTTGTTATGGAGCTAAAAAATCAGTGAATTTGGAAGACACAGTGATCTTATTAGAAATGAGCTGGGGATGGGGGGAGGAGGCTGGAAGGTGACAATATAAAAGTGCTGGGAGATGCATGAAGTTGAATTTTGAGCCTTGTCATTACGACGCAAAACTTGTTCTAATTTAATATCAGATCAGGTTTTGCCTCTGCACCTGTGGGAAGCTCAGGTGGTATCAACAGGGAGTTACAGTTTCCATATCCAAAGCCTTTAAAAAATGGCAAYATGAGCAAGAGTGAGCGGGAAACAAGAAACAGACAGATGTAGTCTGAGTACAACTGGATTCACTTATCTTAATTTGAGAAATTCTCCCTAGAAATGGTATTTCAAGCAGCAATTTAGTTTAGCAATTAAAATTAGCAAACAAACAAACAAAGGCTATTGGTTCACAAACAGGTCATCCTTTTTCTTGTAATTAATGTTCTTTTTTGAAACCTATGTGACCATAACTCTTTCCCCAGGACAGCTCTCATTCTGTTCTGCCCAGGAATAATGATCTACATMGAAAGCTCCTCTGTCATGTTGAACCTTGTTTCCCATCTACCACCRTTGATGAGTTTGGTTGGACCTTGTTAAAAATCCTGTAGAAAAGACTACATTAAATTGTGCATAAAATCACCACTACGCTGGAGATGTTACCATCTTGGAAAGCTTTTTGGGATATTTCTGGGTTTCGTAAACAAGGTTTCCATGAAGAAAAAAGTTTTGAAGCTTTATTTTTCAGTGCTGGAAAGCCTGAGTAGTTATAATCCATTGTGCCCCCCTTCATACATTTGAAGTTGATAAAATAGCAATATTTACACAGGTAGTGGTAAAGCAGAACCTATGAAATGCTCATCTTAATATGCAGTACTGAAGGTGAGAATTAATGCTGCAAAAAAAAGTATCTCTATTTMTCTGAATAAAAAAGCACACTAGCTTTTACTCCTTTTTTATCTTTCTTAAACGAAAAGATTTCAACAAAAATATCGTGAATTAATTTTTGTTGGTATGTTACTTTGTTTTCAAGGATTTGAATAGAAAGTGAATTTTACAGTTACATAGGTGCATGCGTTACTGAAAGATTCATACCCAAGGAGCTCATGCAGCCATCTGGAATGTGTTGCTTTTCCTGATTTTTTTATGAACAGGCAATCAGTTTATCAAGAAGCAGAATTGTTCTCGCAAAGCATATGTGATCATCAGTTTCCAAGCAAATGAAAGAACCAAATAATTTTTGTAATTACTCAGAGACCAAAATGTAATGCTTAAAACATAAGTGGAACAATTTCTGGTAACTGCAACTTTTCTMAGAAACAAAGTTTGTTTGCAGCAGTTTTCTAAAATTTCATAACTAACAATAACAACAAAACAGCAACARCAGTGCTCTGGAGCAGGAAATCAAGGCTGTCACTTTCAGAAATATACTTTATTGTTAAATTCTTCCATTTTTTGAGTCACTCAAACTGAGATCTATTATTTCTATCAAAGTTGCATAGACTCAATATAGTCAAAACTAGGGCAAAACTGTAAATTGTTGAAGCATTCCCAAAAAGCATACATGTGTAATGTATAGCTGCCTACCCACTCGTTAACTACATCCAGAACATAGCTTACTGTGGGAACGTTTCTGTGTGTTTTCCCTGTTCTAAGCTGTTGGTGCAATACTAGGAACAGTAAGCAGTAAASGTGCTCTCTTCAGAATTGCACCCTGAAACCCAGGTTTGTTAYGCTTCTCTTTTTTTTCTTCCAAATAGCGGAGGAAAAACAATGAGGTTGGTGAAGAGCAGCACTGCCCTCCGGTGGCCAGATTAATCCTTCACAGAGGTAAGGCTTAGTTTTCCCTTCAACACTTGGAAGTTTTTTTGAAAAGCAGTGCGTAGAACYGTACTGCCAGCAAAACATATGAGCAGCTTCTCTGTTTTCCTATCATCTCTGTTTCATTTAGGATGCTTACAACTAGTTGGAGTATTTTTTCCATTGTTTTTTGGATGTTTGCCCTTGGAATTGAACTTGCACTGATAGATTTGTGGTTTTCAGCCAGTTCTTTATTCCTTTTTGTAAATATATTACATGGTAGTCCTTCTGCAGTCATTTAACATTTCTATTTTAAGACTCCTTTAGAGTGGTGTTTTGCGGTTTTTTTAAGTACCTTAAGAAAAAGCTCCTCAGATCCAGTTAGCTGAAAACATCTACTTAGTCCAAACCTGTTTTTCCCCCCATAATTCAGGCTGAGGCCTTGACCCACTCTTGTTAATATTGACTTCTTTAGCCACATAAATATGGCCCAAATTCCTAATACAGGAGTAATATTTACTCGTTTGTTCTTTTTATTGGCACATCTTCCCCCACAAGTGTATTTTTCAAGCTCTAACGTCATTTTTTCCTTCGTACAGTCTCCCTGGCTCAACAGAAATTCCTCAGAGGGAGGATTTTTTACTCCCCTTGTTCTTCACTTAGAGACTGACTTGACTTTACCAAGTCTATGCCAGTAGTAAGATGGATGGAGTTCCTGACTGTGACATAAACTTGTGTTTCTTGTCCATCCAGATGCCATCTGTTTTACATTAAGAAAAAACACACACATCGTATATGATCTTCATTTTCAGACGGATCTTTAAGTCTGTCATTATCATATCACTGTCTCCTAGTACCTTAATTTTCTTGACAAATTTCCACTTCGCGTTGCCCATCTTATCAAAAGATGTAAACTCATACTTGAAATCTTACACTGCAGCATCCTTTTTCTTAGCATGTTCTCTATTTTAATATATTCATTCATGTTGGCTGCAYGTTACAGACAGGATTAAGCACACTATGATAGAACATGCTTATCTTTAAGCACATGTTTCCATGCTTTACTGAATCAAAGCTAAAATTATGAATCAAGTTCAATTTTCTCTTGATGATTTTCCAAATGTGCTGGCAATATGTTTCCCTCAACAACTAATTTGTTTAGTATTCATCAATATGCAAGGTATTTTAAAACTATTTTCAAGTTGATCACCAGCTCATCCCACCTAACCATTTTTTAAAACATGGGGCTAAACTTCACCGGTTTTTAAGTAGCCTGATTAGTCAAAATAATGTAGACACTTTTAATGTGACTTAGCTTCTTTTTAAATATTGACGGGAATTAAAAAACAAGATGACACTTTTATAAATACAGTAACAGAACAATATGCATTACAGTTTTTTAGAAAATTATTTTTAAACATGTTTTCTTAATTAAATATGTATTTAAGAAGCTGTATTTGGGTATAGATCTAAAATATCACTGAAATCTGGGATATTCACAGTGAATTTAGATTTTAATTAACCTCTGTAAATATGTAATGCAGCAAGATTCAAATGCTAGTATGATTTTTTTAATTTTTTTTTTTTTTAATATAATCATCATTCTGTGATCTCCTAGGGCTTGCTTCACAGCTGACATCAGTGATGGCAGCAATGGTGAGGTCAGTGAGTGTCTCCCCGTAAGAGTGGGCTTTGGATCAGGCCTATTAACAACAATTTCCAACTACGACCAACTGGATTTATAAGAGTTAGTTGACATAATTCCTAAAAAAGCAGTGGGCTATTCCTAAAGAAACAAATGCACTACACCCCTAAGCTTAGCTGATCCTTCCAGATATTAGAACAGGTAACCTAATTATCTGTATCTGTCCATTTTGGGTGATAAAAGGGACATATGTCCCTGTTATCTAAATGCCAGTATACAAAAAAAGACCTAATGAAGCTGAACCCACAGCTCCAGGAAAGAACATTTTAGTTCTATTATTCTGCAAAATTGCARGAGGACTAATACAGCCTGGGGAAGACTGTAAAATGAATTATCCTTAGCTGCACTTTCCCTTATGGCCTGATTCCAAAGCAAAGCACTTTCCTTTCATTCCCTATAAACATCTTTTCCTGTCATCCCCTGGTTTATTTTGCTTTAGGGACATGATCAGCTTTTATCTGCTTTTAAAGATCCATTTCTGACAGCAGGTAACGGCATTTGGAACCTTTTGCCTTCACTATCACTATARACTTTTTGTGCCATGAAATTGGTCTTTTTTTCCTTCTTAGTTTGCAGATAGTGAAAGCTGATGCATCAGCCTCCTTGATGTTTCCCACTGGGCACCAAGAAATGACCAGGCAAAAAGCCAAGTCTGAATGAGATCAACACAGAGACAAAAAAATTCAACAATGTTGTTTTTTCCTCAACTTTTCATTTAGCTAGAATTTCATATTGACTCCACAAAGTAGGAAAGACTGACTCTCTCCAAAAACACTTTATTTAACAACCAAAAGCTAAAGTCCTCCTCCTTTACTATGGATGGAGGACACACTCTGTAATTAGTTTAGTCAYTTTGCATACTGTGATGTCTAAGTTCAAGGGAGCAATGAATGATTCAGGGTGCTCGCAGGGCTGCCAGACCCTGGTTCCCTATGTAGTCCACTGAATTGATTCTGAATATAGATCCTGAATTTGTCTCCTTTATCCATGCTGCTTAAACTRTGTATCTGTCCATCAGCACCAGAATCCCCTGGATCATCTGCCTGGATACACTTTGATGTTGGAATGCAGTACCGGGAGCCCATGTGCTGTGTTCTGTGAGCAGTTCAGTGCTATCGAGTGAAGGATTAATGCCCTCTGACCGCTCTTCAGTCATGTCTGGCATAGYTGAGCCGGTGCAAGGAGCACAATTTTAGTCTGATACAGTCCGGTGGGAAAAAAAATCTCCTTTAGAGAAGCCAGAAAGCACTTAGAAACTATAAAAGGTTGTGTGACTCAGAGAAATATGTTCATATGGGCTTTACCTAAATCTGCACTTAACCCTTAGGAGTAATAGAAGGATGTCGTCCATGGTCTTAGTACAACTAAGAATAAGCTTTTTCCCATTTACATGGAAAGACAGCCTAAAATTCTATTACATATTATCTTTGAGTGCTGCTTATGTTATAGAATGAAAAATTACACCAAGAAAGGTGTAAAAGAGACAAGAAAAGTTAGATTAAACCAATTAATAATTTATTGCAGAATATTAGCTTTACAAAATTAAATAAGGGATAATTTTTCATTAACATTTAATTTTATGTTTCTATTTATTAAAGATTTTTTTAAAAGTTCATGTCTAAAATTATAATCATCACAGTACATATAAAGCACTATGAAAAATAAACACATTGATTGGAAATAGGTAACATTTGATTAAATTTCTAATTTTGAATTGGTATTAAAGAAAAAAAGCATAATAATCACTGAAGTAACTGTGTAATTATTAACCAGATTGAAGTAATAAGGGTATGAATAAGAAATGATAGAAAATTAGAAAGTAAAATTTGCATACAGAAAATTTGAGGAAAACATTTGAAGCTTTCTGGTGTATATTTCTCTGTGAAAACTCTCTTAATTTTTAATATACATGATAATGAAGAGAAATGTTCAGAAACTTTCAGAAGTTCTTGGAAAASTTCCTTTGACACACCAGGAGCCTAAAATCTGTGTAGATTAACCTCTCCTTATAAAAGAGGACTTTTAGAAAGATATATCTTAAGGTGTCTGAAAATAGACTGCTGTCAGGCAGGTTCCAAAAATCATCACTACTGAAATGATGTTCAGTGAGCACAGCGTACACGCTACAGTCAAATGTCTGTTTAAAATTTGTAATATTAACTTCACTGTGCAGTGGAACATCACTATGAAAGTTAAATAGAAGAGATGGTCAGTGTAACTACTGTAGCACACTGCAGAAATCCTAGTGATTCACACAGTAGTACAAAACATCACTGAGAATCAAAAATCTTGTTTTCTAATCATGGAAGGAGAAGACTATGTTTTATTTGTCTGAGTTAAAATAGGAATAATGTGAAAAGAATAAGATTCAATAAACAATAAACAAAGTGGCTGCCTCCTGATACCTAGTATGTTTTTCCCAAGGGGTGGCAAATCAAGAAAGAAGCGTGATGTTTAACCTAGGAAAGACTCTGAAACTGAAAAATAAAAGTGTTTTAGTTTGTCAGAAATGCTAAATCTTCTTTTGGAGTTGCACTAATGTGCAGAAGAAAATTCAGAAGAGATAAAGAGTGACTAGTAAATAGTTCTCTTTTCCAGAACAAGGGACAGAACTAAAGGTTTTGGTGCAACTTCCTGAGAAATGAAATTTAACTCTGTTGCTTAACAAAATATGAGTAACATCTGTCATATATTAGCCTTACCACTTTGGATTTTAATGCCTTGGAGCACAYACCAGACAGATTTTTTTTTTATGAAGTCATGTTAAGGGCTATACATAAAGCTGGAAAGTGTATCACTGAGTATGTATATCTAACTCAGTCTATGGGGTAGAGAAAGGAAGCGTGGGGTGAACACAGATGAAAAATTGTGTAGTTTGGGGTGCAATCCTAACTATTCCACTCTTCCATGTACYGCCATATTCAATATATGAAGTTATTTCATATATATCCATCAGTAGTTTCCTATGTGAAGTGTGGATAATATTAGTTAGCAAACTATCTGGCAGTAGAAGAGCAGCGATAAACTAGCTGTCATATATAAATTATATTGTTAAATGTTAGGAAAAGGCAATCTGTAAGACAGAAGGTACTAATTCAAATTATGAGTAAAGGCCCAACATATAAAGCATGAAATTAAAAGAGCATTTTAATAACCAAAGTGCTGAACAAGGTTACATAATGTTCCTGTACTGTAGTGTCATAGAAGATTTAACTTGTCACGTCGTATATTATTTGGTTTAGTCATGTTAAATGGTAAGGAAATGACATAAAAAAGAAGAATTAACCAAGTGCCATCCACTTGTAACTCTGTTTCATTTTATCACAGGATTTTTATTGTGAAGTCATATATTACTCACCCTAAAACTTTGCTTTTTAGGTTCAGATAAACTCTTCTGTTTTGTATTGCTTTTCCCCTTTCAGCCCAATCAGAAACTATTTTTCATATTTTGAAGTCTGGGAATTTTCTGCTTTAACTTGATACCATTAGTTCTATTTTCAATAGCTTTTGTAATGAGTTATGTAAACTGTAACTGATAGAAACTGACAGTGGAGGAAAAAAGGCCTTAAACACAGGCAGATTAGTGAAAAATAAGTATACAGGCTATGATGAGTCCAGTATTCTCTGCTACCTCTTAAATCCTTTGCCAGCTGTTGCAAAAATGTAAACATACCTTTTCATAATTAATTACTAAGAAATATGATTGAGAAAAAAATATTTTATCTTAATGAATGTTCCTGTAATTTAGAGTTGTACATTTGAAATTAATACGCACCAGTACTTTACTGGTTCTGCTGAATAAGTAAAATATTTCCATCGATACATTACTTTCCATCATAGGCATTTTAAAATGAAACATCCCTGGTCATGTGTTAATACAATTGAATCTTATGTCTAATCATAGAATGGTTTGGGTTGGAAAGGACCTTCGAAGATCATCTAGTCCAAYACCCCTGCCATGGGCAGGGACATCTTCCACTAGATCAGGTTGCTCAAAGCCCCATACAACYCGACCTTGAAGATTTTCAGTGATGGGGCTTCCACAATTTCTCTGGGCAACCTGTTCCAGTGTCTCCCCACTCTCATCATAAAAAWTTTCTGCCTTATATCCAATCTAAATCTACTGTCTTTTAGCTTAAAACTGTTACCTTTTGTTTTATCATTACAGGCCCCAGTCTGTCCCCATCTTTCTTWTAAGCCCCCTTTATATATTTAAAGGCCKCAATAAGGTGTCCCTGGAGCCTTCTCTTCTCCAGGCTGAACAATCCCAACTCTCTCAGCCTTTCTCCATAGGAAAGGTGTTCCAGCTCTGTCATCATTTTCGTGGCCCTCCTCTGGACCTGCTCCAACAGGCCCGTGTCTTTCTTGTGCTGGGGACCCCAGAACTGGATGCACTTCTCCAGGTGGGGTCTCATGAGAGTAGAGTAAACTAGAGTAGAGTAGAGTAGAGTAGAGTAGAGTAGAGTAGAGTAGAATAGAGTAGGAGAATCACTTCCCTCCACCTGCTGGCCACGCTTCTTTTTATGTAGCCCAGGATACAATTGGATTTGGAAGAGATAAGGGCTATAATTTTATATTAGAGGAAATAAAATCTGCACGAAGTCAAAAAATTATCATCTTAGAAGGCAAAAGATCATGCAGCAGTCAACATTCAATCAATTCCAGTTTCCTCAATGAAAGCTTACAGYGTGCAGACTGTCTGGAAGAATATGTGTGTACACACGCACTGACTGAATAGTCAGTCTCCTTAAGATCTGCCTRTTGTTCGAATTAATGCATACGGTTACTGAACCATCCAAATCAAAAGTAGCTTGTCTTAACCGCAGATGTAGATATCTATCAAGTATGGATCTGTGAGGTGACTTCCYTGAACGTTTGGGAATGATCCTGCTGTGGCTTTTTGATTCCGAATTCACTGAATATGTCTTGAATAATGAGAAGCTTCCTGTAAAATYGCACTCTTCATAGTATCTTCAGCTTTTCTTTCCTATTCTGCATAAAGTTTCTGGTCCTGAATTCTCATCTGGTATTTTTAGAGGAACACAGTTGAAGCACATAGGACTCAATTTTCAGAAGAGCTCAATCTTTTAAGTGTGAATATGAGATATATCAGTCCCTGTGTGAAGTCTGAAAGCAGGTTCTGCTGTTAGATTCATACAGGCATAGTCTGCAGTTTGAGATGCAAGGGGATTTTAGCCCATCAAAGGATGAGTGGAGTACRAATGACTGTTAGCCAAGTCTTCCTCCCTCATTTGCATCCTACACAATTTTATGCATTTCTGTTCTCTTCAACTGTCTGTCAGCCTCTGAAGCTACACTTTTCATGAAGTTTTAGAGCTAAGAAGTGTGCCATCATTATGGGTTTAGGTCAATAAAGTGAGTTGTAAAAGTCATAAAGAGAAGGAGTTTTGCCTATGGGTTGATTTTTATTGTTTTTCTGTCCTATAAAGCCACTAACACATGGTAGGTGTAGTTGGCTATGCTTTAGACAGGCTCTTATTTTAATCCAAATTCTAAATTTCCACAGGCAAATATTATCTGCCTGTGGGAAAACCATTTTCCTCCTGGTTTTCAAAGGCTGAAGAAATATCTTCATTTAAAAAAAAAAGGTGAAGGGAACACCTGCTTGTATCATCCTACTCACTGTAGGACCTCCTACTCATCCACTCTTTACTGAGAACATGTGTAAGAGCACCACCTATAATGTATAAGTTTTTCAGGGGAGGACTCTATCTGCCTCTCCAAGCAGGCATTCAGAGCTGAAACGATAACCTCTAGTATATCACTGCTACCTCCCTCAGCCTTTTCAGATGAGCCCCATCTGGGCTAAGGAATTTCAGAAGAACAATAGAAAGACTGTAAGTTTTATGTTTTGTAGTAAAAGTTTGAGCTACAAGATATACCCTTTTTGTTCCTTATGTTACAAATCCATAATAAAGTCATGCATTATAATTTACAAGTTTTCAATAGGCTAAACAGAAATGCCTGTTTCCTCACATAAGCTTAAAAAAATACATTGGTACAGTTTTAACAGAGTGCAAAACTTGCTCATCTCTGTGTGCTGCTTATGACTCCTAAAATCGGCTTTCCAACATATCATACAGAACTACAATAGCTCATTTTCCAAGAGACATGGCATATATCTTGCATTTTTTTTATTAAATTTGCTCCATAGTTGTACAGTAAAATGCCTCGGTGCTCTYCTAGTCATTGGCTAAGTTACGGCTAACTTTGCAAGTGCTTTACTTACCAAAATTTGGTGACAGGGTTTGTTCCCGTGCATTACTCATTTCTTTTAGTTGAAATGTTTTAAAAGAGAAAATGCATAACATGAAGCCTATATGATCTTTTCATTACATCTGTATCTATTTCTTGCTATTGATTATCTGTCTTTTCTTTGGTTGACGATATCAAAATCAATCCTAAGTAAGTGGATAGATTTTAGTCATGCAACATCAGGTGTTTTTTCATGTCAAGCTATTCAATCACCTTTGTCCAGCATTTCTCTTCTATAGATAATGATATCTCTTCCAGTGCAAGCTCTGAACTGTGCAATTTCTTCTRTGAAGACCTGAACCACTTTCTCTTGATTTTTCTTTTCCCCGTTTTAGCTGGGTTTACTGGTAAATTTTGTAGTTCTGTTTTTCTCAGAGATCTATTTTTTCATTCTCATCTTTCTCACTAAAATTATTATCATTTGTATTCAGAAGTGCCCATACCCTCCATGTGTTGTATAACCTGAAAAAAATACCCAAAAGGACATTCAGTACCAAGATCAGTCACTGTCTTGAAGGTGCAGAAGGCTTCCTTTTACTTTCCCACATTTGTTTTTTGCTTAGCAAATTACATCCTGAAAAAGAAAGTTAGATTGCAGCTAAGCAATTGCTACCCATCGTCTGAAATCAGAGTTGTTTGCTTTTATTATGGTGACGTCTAGAGATCTTGTGAGTGGGGTGCTATTTTGCAACATGCTGTGTCTGTTGTGATGTTCGGGGTCACAAAACTACTTCTGTTCAACTTTTTTGTTTCAGTGTTAGTGAGGCTTAAGGACATATTTGCAGATACATGTGAGTTTATGTGCTCTTCTAAATTAAGGTTTTAGGCTCTGCTTCAGCAATCAGATCTATGTAGGTGTATAGTGTAATTGCCATGGCCATGCGGTTCTCTGCTCACAGCAAATGTGATTAAATGCTGAAGCCTTCGCTGAAAAATTATACTGAAGGTAGAATGTGCACATCTGTAGGCAGATAACTGTTGTTCTTAATTCATTAGAAATAGCATGTATATGCTCAAAAAAGAGACACGTCTCTGCAGCCCTAATTAATAGTGGGTAACATTGGGGTAGATACTGGATTCCTAAGTAAAAAATATATTTGAAGGGACTTTTAAAGAATACTTTTAATATAGACTGGTTTTTTTCATTCTTTTAAATATATAAAATTTTAATGATTTATTTATTTGTATGTGTGATGTATATATATAAAAATATTCCCACACAACCTTAGTGAAGTGTTTTACTACCCAATAGTACACTGTTAAGAAGTTACTCATTAACAAAAGTGAGTCCTATCCCACAATGCATGGCATAGGGATGTTTTGGGAAAACTAAGGGAGCTGTAACCTTCCCTGCTCTCTCACTCCAGTATGCACTCAGAGTCAGAAAGTTCTGGTGATTTTTCATTCTGTGTTCATTGAGTAATTTTTTGCTAGTTGTGGTTAGCTACCTAAAGGTAACTTCAAATTTTACATCCTCTAAGTTTAAGTTATGAATACTTCAAATTAAGGGTTTATAGCAAGAGGATCTGGGGGTACAGAAGATAACTTAAAAATTATGTTAGCCTAGATTCATTTAAATGTTCTTCTCATAGCTGATGGAAGCTGATTATTGCTTAGGGAAGGAGGTAAAAAAATCCAGGTAACTAAAAAGAGAGTCAATGGGTTAAACAAAACAAACCCTAAGAAAAAGATTGCTAAAACTCTGGTCTTAGCATTATGTCTTAATCAAATTTCTGCCTGATGAGAGACGCATAAAGGGGAATGGAGGAAAATTCAAGTACTTTATACTTTGTAAAAAACCAAAACAACAAAAAACCCTAAAAGAAGATAAAAATCCAGTCTGTTTTCTCTACTCTACTAAATAAGCTGAAATGATCCCATTTTCTTCCAGAAGACTGCGCAGTAGAATAAAAAAATTTCCTTTCTATGCAAGAAAAGGGCTCTAGTGAAAGAACGTGCCACATGAGCAGAAGCTTTCAAATAGTACAACAATTTCTTGCAACTTTTAGTTTTGGTTTAATAAGAGAGGGGATATGATTCTTCCTTAGATGCAGTAATGGGAATACAACCCTGAATTCAGAGTTTGTAATAGTCCTGCTTTTTATTTTCAGATGGAACAAGAGCTCCCACAGYGCCTTGATGAAAGAAAGAGTGCTGAAAGCCGCAGTCTTGGGAAAGAATTCTAAATGAGAAGCGCTCATTTAAGGGAGCAGCAATGTGGCATCCTCTCTTGTGGCTCAGCCCTCCCAGAGGAGCATTTCTTCCACCTGGCTTGCTATTCTCCACTCTGACCCAGGCTGAGTAGCTCATAGCAGTTATTTTCCTTAGTCTCCTACTCCCTCCAACCCCCATCCCAAACAAAGGTTATTTCCAAAAGGCTTTCTAAATAGCAYAACAAACAGAAGTTCCTAATCATAAGAACTACAGCTATAATAATGCCTTTAACTATTAGCCTCTACCTCCACTGTGCTCAGGTGCCCACTACTGCTACCACCATGTCAACAGAAAGCAATGAAAGTGCTTTTTGGTCTTCACCAGCTGTGCTAATGTAAGAATACTTCTATTTGAAAATACTTCTCTCCACTAGCTAAAGCTATCTTCACCTTTTCCACTCTCTCAGTAGCACATACCAGCCTGTGTGAAAGATTTCTAACTAACCCTCTCTGTTTTTTGTTTGAGCATTTTGTTGTAAGATTGTGGGTGTTTGTTTCTTTGTTTGTTTGTTTTTAATATGGGCTTGGTGGTGAAATCAACATTTTAGCCTATGACTTCACAGATAATAGATTCTGAGCTTGGTGGTTACAATAGCTTGAGKTGTGTAGATTTTACATTAATAAAAGTGAACTTAAAGTGTAAGGAATGTTAAGGTCATATATATCTCCTCAGATCCCTACTCTGACACATCCAGACAAGAAGAAGAGGAAATATTTGRCTGCACTCTATTACAATGATGTATTTACAAGACTAGGGTTAATATTRTATTTTTTAATCTGTTTTCTGCACTCCATTTTCCTGAATGCTACTAGGATTATGTGACYTTCTGTTCATTTGCCTTCACAGGCTGAAACTGTCTTGCATGTTATCATACCATGTGAAGACACAGCCTGTAAGCCCTTGCTAAGCCTCATAACAGTCTATGATAGCATGGAAAGTGAAGTTAAATGCAASCAGTTATAAGCCAGTTGCTATCCAAAACTGTGAGCAAGATCTAACAAACCTGCCTTTCTTTGCTGAACAGTAGTTCAGCAGAATCTGGTTTTACTCTCAGGGAAAATACAGTGTTTGACTGTTACATGATGTAATAAGTTGCACATATAGTATGTTAATCTTCTCTTTGGTAGCAGTGTGCCAATTAATACAAAATACAAAGTCATTTTGTTGGATATTATGAGCGAATATGTGAAGGTTTTTTTAACATGTGAAATTCAGCTGATGTATTTCAGCTTTTTTGTCTCCGAAACTGGAGAATAAATTTCCATTAGTATAAAAAGTTGGAATATCTTATATTCTATTATATACGTATTTCCATTCTTTTTTCTGTTCTTGTATAGATTTACCAGGAGGATGAGGTAGACTTTGTGCCCCTTCATAGCATTATCTCTTCAAACTACTACGATATGTTTTTTTTATCCAGCTGAAACTGTATACATGTTGTAACTTATACTAGTAAAATTGCTTTCAGAATTGTTAAAAATACATCTCCACATGCAGTCACAGAAAGCTTTATTTAGACCAAATTTCTGGATTCTTGTCGAGAACAGGAAGTAAATAGATTCTTCCTTCATCCACAATATCAAGTTTCACATATTTTAGATCTTTTCCTCTCACAAAAGGAGAACATATGGACTTACAAAAACATCTTTGAAGATGAATGAATATTGTTTGTTAAAGAAATTTAGGATCAGAGCAAGTGTGATTAATAATTGTTTTCTTCTGAATATTGTGAATTGTATTTTGGTAATTTAAGCCCTAATGTCTAAGTCAAAATTAATTTGCCTAAACAACTATTTGAAGAGACTATACTCTCCAGTTTCATTCAGGAGATATGGATCTGAGACTACAGAAATGAGAGATCTCCTGGAGAAGAAATTTGATCCAGGGAGTTCTATGCCTTTTTCTTTCCTTCTTTCTTTCTTTTTCTTTCTTTCTTTCTTTCTTTCTTTGGTTTTTTTAACCAAATATTTAACTTCTGTAGTCGGGCATTTTTAAATTTTGAAATCACTCAACTCTCTACTGTCTTTTTTAAGGTATTGACACTTACCTGTTTCTTTGGAAAAAAAAAAATTTAAAATGCATTAACAAAAGGAGTGCTTCAAATGCTAAGCAAAGCAGTTAAACAGAGTTAGACTATGAATACAAGAATATGCTGTTATTCTTTGTAAAAAGTGAAAACAAATTTATGAATTTACATTTAGGAAAGGATTATTTTGGTTATTTGATTTTCTCTTTCCCACATCCTGCCCACTGTCTACTCTGTGGCAGAGTACAAAAAGGAAAAAAGGACAGAAGAAGAAAGCTTAGAGGCAAATAAAAAGGAAAAGTGGCACAGGGAACTTACTTCAGAAACAAGTATTTTTTCAATAGAGGGTCTTAAAAAATACACTTTAAAAAATTCAGGGCTTTTTGAAGGTGAAATAAATTTAAGTAGCACAGTCACAAACATCTTCACAAAACATTTTCACAAAACATCTCTATCAAGTCTGACAGGGTCTACAAATTAAGAAGCAGACATACTCATTAAAATTAATATATTTTGCAAATAAAGAGTATCTGAAGCACTTAAACCATCTGCTTTTCAGAAGTTACTGATATTTGGTAATGTTTGGTTATTTTCTCTATATTACCTTTTGTTGCACATCATAGAACTGATTTAGAACTTATTCAGAATAAGGCATATGGGAAAGTTAACTTCAAAAGAAGTCTTATTTCATTTTTCAGACGAAATCAGATCTAATACTCTGACAATAACAAGATGTCCAGACCTATATTAACCATGATATGGGTCTGGGCCACCACTTTTACCTGCAGGCCTAGTAGACTTTAGAGCGGGAGAGTGTAGAAAATTCTATCATGGAATCAATTTTATACAGTGGATAACTATATTCTTCAAATATTATCATTGTTATTCCACACTCTCTGTTATCTTACACAAACTAAAATAAAATAAAATAAGTAAGTAGATTAATAATAGCTTAGCACATATAAGCACCACAACATTAAGTATACATCAGGTATCTTGTGCCAACACAACATTAGGTTAGGCTAACCTGGAGGCAAGATGACCAGGAAATACTAGAGATATCAGAAAGAGGTGAAATGGAGCTCTCCACAGGTAAAAAGGTCAGAATAAATAGCCTAACTGTGAAGGAGCTCATAATTTACAGCCTATAAACTTATGTGATTCCCTATATAGATTTAGGTAGTTTTATATTAGTGCTTAAGATGATAAAAGAAAGATCTGGCGTGACAGTGTTGGTCTGACCGTGAGATTTGTTAATTCAGGGGTTCATATCTTCTTGAAACTTTTCAGAACTGAGCTGTTAGTTAAGAGTTTCCTCCCTAGGAAGTTAAAATTCCCTACTACCTAAGTAGTGTTAACTGTTAAAATAATCACTTTTATCTTTTAATTTTTTCCTCTTTTTTTCTTGTCATTTAGTACCCACAGTGTCACCAACTGTCATTGATGTGTATGGTTCATATCATTGTATTAGATGTAATGGTTATCATATCTAATTCATTGTTACTTATTTACTCAGTACATTACATCATTAGGTTAAGTAATATTCTTTTTATCTATTATACTGGGTCTGGCTGGGGTGGAGTTAACTTTCTTCATAGCAGCCTGTATGGTTCTGTGTTTTGTATTTGTTGCTAAAACGGTGTTCTAACTCTAATATTTTGGTTATTGCTGAACAGTGCTTGCACGGTGCCAAGGTTTTCCCTTTTTCCTGTTCTGATCCCTCCAGTGAGTAGGGTGGGAGTGGATAAGAAATTAGGCAGGGACAGAGCCAGGTCAGCTGATACAAATTGGCCAGAGGGATATTCCATGCCATATAACATCATAATCTTACGTTTGTAATTCTTTGCTACTGATTGAAAGTGGGGGTGTCAGCAAAAGAGCGATGAGCCACTGGGTGTGAATGTGTTTGTTCATATCCAACTGTACTGCAGAGATAGCATTCATTTCAAGAAAGTCACATTCAGGAAAGGAAATTTTGAGCAACTTTTCATAAGCAGATCACTCCTGAGCTGACAAGGGACCAGATCACTGGAACTAGGCTCGAGCATCACAGGCAAATGTMGTGCTCTGACACGTTTAGTAGTTGTATCGAGCTTTCCAGACAAAAGTTTAGAGGTGAACATGTTTCTCATTCTTCACCAAGTCAGGATAATCCAAATTCTGTTGAAGGCTCAGTAAACATGTAAACTTGGGATCATTTTTGGACTTGTATTTAAAAAATAAAGCAACTCAATATATCTGTATAAAGTAGGCTTTTAAAAAACACAAGGTGTGAACAACTTTGTCAGACCAATGGTCCATCTACCCAGGTAATCTCAATACGATGCTCTGTCTCTCAATGGGAGATGCCACTTAGGAARCATACAGAAACCAGGTTAGTCCCAAACCTTATAACTTTAGTTGCCCTCCCCTGTACCCTCCCGAAGTCTACTCTGTTATTCTTCTGATACAGAGAATGGAAACTGCCCATTTAGCAGAAGATACACTCAAGATGAGAGTTCCCCAAGGGTTTTAAGTAACGTTTTAAGTAAATTTTAATGATGTCCTGTTTACTGTTGCCATTAACCCTCCTAATAGTGCCCTCAATATTTTCTTTGCTCTCCTGGCTGTCACCATGCACTGAATTGAAGATTTCAGGCAACTGCTAACAATTCTCCCAGGATCTTTTCCCTGAGTTATAACTGCTACTCCCAGCTTTAGTATCCTGTAGTCGTAGATTTTTTTCCCCCTGGATGTATGATCTTGCATTTATCYACACTGAAGGTAATGTTCCACCTTTTTTACCCATTAACTCAGGTATGAGAGATCCTTCTAGAGTTCCTTGTCATTAGTGCATCTGACAATTACCCAAAGCTTAATGTCAGCAGCAAACTTGGGGATTTCACTGAGTTCTCCTTTCTTTAGGTCATTGCTGAAGAATCTGGCTAAAAAACAATCCCAGCACCAGTCCTTGGGGGACTCCATTACAGACTCTTTTCTACCCTGAAAAGTGAAAATTAAGCTCTCTCCTTTGTTTTCTGTACCTAAACCAGCTTTATGGGTCCCCATGAAGGGACTTATCTACCTGTTCTGTGGCAACTTAGTTTCTTTAACACTTCTTCATGTGGAATCTTGTTGAAGTATTTTGAAAATTGAGATATTTCCACCATTATCTAAATGCCTATTGACACCCTCACAGCACATATTTCCAAAATACTGACTTAAATATCATGCACAACTGTTTCAAAATGACACATTTTGTTCATCCAAAAACATACGCATTCAAAAACATTGAAGGTAATTGTTTACGTACTCCCCTTCTTATATGTTAAGATTTAAATAAAAAATCATGTATTTATATCCTTGAGTTTATCTACAACAAAATGACTTTACACTCACAGTTTCTTTCAACAGTTTCTTTTAAAAATTGTGTTTACCAAATAATTTCTTCATTGTTACATGCAAAATTTCACAGTACTATAGAGAATAGTAACCAATGAGTTCCTTTAAAAAAGAAAAATTGTAATAATTAGTGCCTGAATGACTCATAGTTGACAGAAAATATTTTTTGCATATTACATYGCATCTTAGTCTATACATTTTGGTGTTTTTCAAAATTCATGAGGCTTTTTTTTTTACTTTTTTTTTTACTTTTCTAGTGTTTCTGGTATTTTTTTACTTTAGTTTGCAGGTTTTTTACTTGGATTTTCTTTTTTTATAGGTTTCTGGCATGTCTTTCCACATGTTCCTTCTTTAATTTTCATCTCAGTAAATTTAAATCTCACTTTCACAGAATATCTCCTAAATCTCTGTATTTTTATTTTTCACTCAGGATTGATCTTTTCAGAGGATGTTATTTGTTAGAAATGAGGTGAAAATTCAGCTTTTGTACTTTATTTGACAAAAGGTTTGTCTCCATCTCTGTGACTTTTAAGTGAGCATTTGTATTCTRTTGACTTTCCCAAGGGCAGTGTAAATGCTATTACCTATCCCATCTTCACTGTTTCAAAAGTGTCATGTTTTTCATGCTTTTTTAGAAAACAGTTTAAAAATAATTTTCAAACAAGAATATCTCCAATTATTTTAATTTGTTTCACATAATTCCTAGCCAAAAGAAAACAACTGAAATTGTGCAATAGCAATAAATGTTATTTATCATTCCATTATCCTTTTATTTCTAAAATTTTTACAGTTTGTATAAATATTATTGTTTGTATAGTTGTATTATTACACCCTTTAATAGGCATTTTACTAGACAGCGTCACCCTGAAAAATTGCCCTTTTTCTTTGTATTTGACTATTGATATGATCATGTGTGACTGTAGTGAAAATCATTGTTCTGGGAGATTACACTGTTTTCAGCCTCTACATACCCTTTTTTTGAAAACACTGCAAAAATGCACATGATGACACAATTTGACTTTATAATTTATGACCTCCTTTTTCTYTTGGGTAAACTTGGTCTCAAAGATAAAGTCTCAAAGATAACCAGCAAGAACAAATATTACTGGGGGGAACAAAGGAAAATGCATACTGGTACAAGCAGGACATTAGTGCCCCAAATGAAACTGTACACTTATTGAAGGAAGTCAGATGTTTGCTACAGTGTAGGAAAATATTTTATTTAAGAATAAAATCAAACAAATTTAAATAAAYCAGACTTATTTTTCATGCCTGTTCTTTTAGAAGGGGTCACCTATCATGATTATTCTTTATTACTTTTGGAAGAAAAATAGAAACTCAGGCTTAATATTTGTTAGAAAAGATGTGGGACTCTGCTAATTCAGCATTTACAGATTCTGAATGTTACATCTGCGTTGCCCTGCCACCCTAACTCTCTGAAAACTTGTTCGAACTATGGGCCCTTATTGCTCCAGAACAGAGTCTTGGAGGCTAGTTTCTAGCAGACTGTRCTAAAATCTTTTTGTCCTCAAGACAATAACTCCAATAACTCTAAACATATATGGATTTTTTTTGGCTGGTAATAACAGGAAAACTTTGCAATATAGTCGTACCCTAACAGTGATGCCTTAGAATATATGTAGAACTCAATCTAATCTCTGAATTTTAAGTTAAAGATTATTATTTTGTGACTGAAAATAGTTTAATTTTCCTTTCCATATGTGTTTAACATAACATAAATTATCTTTTTTTCAGTAGTTATTTTGTGGGTCGAGTACAGAGGACAAGAAAATTAAGAATAACCAAATCATTTAGAGATCTAACTTTTGATCTGTGTTATCTTGTTTGGGGGATCTTGAAAGATGGAATACAATAGTTTACTTATCATCCCTTTCCTCCAAAACAAACACATAATTGTTGCCCTAATGTTAATTTAGSTGTAAAGTGGGATTTTTCAAAGGATTCTGCACTGATGTAATTCATCTTCTGCAAGTCAGGTTCAGCTTCTACTGAAAGTTTTACSACAAATTTCAAAAGGAAAGGAGCAAGACTGAGGCCAGATGTTTTTGGAAGGATGTGCAGAGTATTTTTAACATCAAAAAATGTCATGGTGTAAAAATGCTTTGTAATATTTGTATTTAGAGAGAGAAAGCTTACATTTGACACATTGAGCACTAGGTAAATGCTTATTGGTGCTCTTCTACAGCTTCTTTGGCCCCAGCTTTCTCCTYGTTTTGTGCACTATTTATATGAGTGAACTCCGAGGATTTCAAATTTACTTCTTCCTGTCTTTTCCTTTAAGTTGAGTATTATCTGTCTGACCTGTGTATCCAATTTTCCTTTGCTCTGGCTGAYACGGTCAACCAGAAATAACCCCTATGAGGTGGCAACAAATGGCATAATAATGAAGATATTTGAAGGTTTGTTTCTTATGATATGTCTTTCAGAATCTCAGTCAGTTAAGAGTGCTGTCACATCCATAGTATAGCTACAGAGGAGTACAAATGTTTCATAAAACCAAATTGGATTTCACATACAGATTTCCCAAATCATTCCAAAGGCTTATGGACAAACTATCTTGGTGTTTGTATTACTGATTATACATGTTAGAAATAGAGATAATTATTGCTTCTTAGGCATTTCTTACTCTTCCTGCTATGGAGATATTTATGGCTAGGGTTTTCCAGGGTTGTAAGAAAAGAGGTCCTTTTTAAATATGAGTTTGCCTAAAAAAGCCAGAGATTTAGCAAAATTACCTGGAGAATGGGACTTATAAAGCACTTAAATTTCAGAGAAACAGGTGCTATTCCCATTTTTTATAGTTAAAACTTAATGACCTTGTAAGTACCTTCAGCTAGGTGATCTGCAGAACAGGGGATAGTAATGCTTATCAACTTTCCAAGGTCTGCAGTCAACAAAGTGTTCAATAATTGAAATAAGACTCATGAAATACAGGTCTTAATGCTTTAATTCGTATTTGAACATGAAATTTCCCATTTTTCATATTTTTTTGAGACACAAATTTTTGAATATGTATCGAGAATAACAGTTTGCTAAGTAGCACGGACCATCTAGGGAAAGGTTGCTGGATACTATACAAAAAGATGAGGATGCATTTTAATGACAGTTGTTGAATATTGAAAAACAGTATTTTTCCCCATACTTTGCAGAGGTTATAGACACCATGAAATGGTTTACATAGGATGCAGAGAGGTTAGACTAGCCTATATCTAAGTCTTTCTTTCAGACCTTTTTCATTTCTGTGTTTTGTGGCCCCTTAACTTGCAAAAAGATATGAATTTTTTATTCCAAACCTTTTTTAGAAACAAATAAATACTGACAAAAACCTGTGTGTCTAGTATAGAAAAAGTRGTTTGCATTTATTCTATCATTCCGAATAAAAGCTAAGGAAGACAGAGGAGAACCATTCCCCTGCTATTTTAATTTTCTTTTCAAAGCTTCCATATTGGCCTATAAGGCACAAATCTATATGCACAGTAATGTTGCTGTAATTGCTTTTATTCATAGAAACTATTACATTGTGGTAAATTTACTGCTGTTTTCAGCCACTGCTCCACTCTGACTTTTACATTAAGTCAATCAGAGCAGCAATAATGTTGATACTTCCTCTTGACTTTTGCCTTTTACCTGCTTATTTTGCCATTCAGTGTTATCAGCTGAGTTAGGACTCTGATTCTTTCCCATGTGTGCCATATCTGTTCCTGCCTCGTCCTATTTACTTGTCACAGAGAACTTTGCATTGGTATGCTCTTTTCATTACTCAGATGGTTCATGCTATTTTCTGTTTTCTTCTGTCGTCAGCCTCCACTAACTAGTGTTTTATTTATTGATTGCTATTATCGTCACTTTGTTCTCGTGATCCACACCTTTTTTCTCCTAATAATAAGGGGGAATATAAGGAAGCACGTGAATCTAGGGGTGCAAAACCAGATAACTAATTCAGTATGACTAAAAGTAACTTATTTTCTGAACGGAAGGCATCATTTTAACTACCTAAATTTTAACTACCTAATTTTAACTACCTAAAAATTAGACACTTATGTTAAAATATTTATTTATGATGTTTCTTTAGTCAATGAAGAAGGATTGACTGCCTCCAGAAGAAAATTCTTYCCCTCACCATTAGATCTCTGAAGTTAAGCGAGAGTCTTCCTTTACTCTCAGTGCTAGTTGCTAGCTCTGTGATCACTTCTGCTGAAGTAAACTGGATTCAACACAGATTTCCTTTCTGGATATTCTTAATCTGCCCCACTTTTTATTATAATCTATTAAGAAACACATCTCTCTGATTCTGACTTAAAATAGGATTCTCTGATTCTGTGTTGGGAACTGCTGGAAAAGTAAGTGAATGTTGAGCTGCAGCTACCGAAAGTCAGACAAGGTATTGATCGATCTGGAAAGGAACCTCAATGCTGTCCTGTGGAATCTTTCTACATGTGCTTAAGCAAGGGAAGTTACGATTTTGTTGATGCTGGGKTTTTTTTTGTGGGATTTTGTTGCTGTTGTTGCTTTTTTAAAAAAAAAAGGTCTTCCTCCAAATTGTGGGAAAGGTAATATATTCCACTTTTGCTTTCTGTGCGAATTTTTTTTCACCAAGCCAGTCTGAAGAATTACAACTGCTAATGACAGCAGTGCATTTTTAATTACTTTCCTGATATGGATCGATTAACATGGAGACAGATTAGTTCCCAGCAATCCATTTGGATCATTTCATTGAACAGTTAATTTTAATCCATATTTCTGAACCCTCTTCAAGGGTTGTATAAAATCTGCAGGGGTTTTATGCTTTTTTTTCCCTTTTTGTTATAGACTTATTGGAAGTCAGAATTTAATTAAATTGTGAATGCACAAAACAGCACAGATATTAGCTCATGTGATAGGAATCTAATCTCAGAACCCTTTGTCAGAGTTTCAATATGGTTCAGTAAATCTTCCAATGTGATGAGACCTACCAGACATCAACTCAGAGTTTTCAACAATATAGAATTAAAGTCCCAATTTGGGGAATACTTAGGGACTGAAGGCAGATACCAGTGTCCAGTACCCTTCTCTATCTTCCCACCTTTGATATACCTTAGCCTAACAGAGACCTACATTTACCTAGGCCTCTGAGTAGTTATACTGGTTACATGATCCTGAAACCAGGTTGTGGTTTTGRTTTGGTTTTGGAGGGGTTTGTTTGCTTGGTTTGTTGGTTGGTTTTTTAATTATCTCAAACTGTGTGACTTCAGGGGGCGAATGTTGTTCCTTCATACCTTTCACTTGACTAAAATACAGGTCTTTCCAAATTTGTTCAACATTTTTGTATTCTACAGCATAGTTTTTTCATCATCACTAGTCCAATTTAAAGAAAAGAAAATTACTCATTACTTACATCTTTAATACTGTATGCACTTTTAAAATTTTGTGATCTTGTCTAAGAACCTCAGGATAAGAAATACCGTCCTAGAAAACTGAARATTCAGCAAGTCTTCCAAGTTGGATTATCCTGGAAACAGATGAAAATAGGGTGTATACAAAGATTATGTAGTCCTCTGCTAAGTCATGATTCCTCTGCCAAGCTATGTCTTACTGGGTCAAACATGCATGAGAAGATGTTCRAAGAGAGAATAGGACATTAGTGATGTATATTATGCCACTCTTAATCAAGCAATATTAAATAATGGATTACACAAAGAATTATATATTATTAACTACTAAAAATTCTAATAACTTATTTAGTAAATGAGGTCCATGTTTTTCATTTCATAGAAAGTTTGACAGCTGACTGACCACTACCACTTCCTYATCCTCAATACATGCAGCTGGAAGAGGTAAAGGTAATGAATATGCAGGGTTTGGATTTTTTAAATATGGCATTAATGAGAAGTTGTGCTTCCATATGAGCTCCCTTTTAAACTTCTTTTTATGATGTAATAGTAAAAATAAGCTCATAGACTGTTTCTGCACTTTCACTGCAGATCCACTGAGTTGGTTTTCTGCCTCCCTCTATGGAAGTCTGCATAGCAAAAGGGACAAGTCACTTAGACATCTGAAAACAGCTGCCATAAGAAAGCTGATTTTCATTTCATTTTGATAGGGGAGGGCAAGTCTGTGTGGGTAACCAAAATATTTTCCCACAGATAGCTAGCTATTAATGGAATGCCAGGCATTAGGTATGTTTGTGATAGACCGGGTATTAGAGGAATTATCTGAACACAACATCCTTTCCTTTCTATGTCAACAGTCTTTTCACTCTGTGCTGGAGATTGATTGAATAAGAAAATAAAAGCAGCCCAATAAGGCTATAAAACCTATGGAGCTGCAGAAGTGGATGCAATATAAACAAGCTAAATTGTGAATCTGAGGCCTCTACCACGGAAATGATCTATTTCTTTAAAAATTACCTAGTCTTATATTTCACTAGTATGACTATAGTAATAATTCCAAAAACTTATCAATTATCAATACTTAAACAAGTTGCCATATTTCTGTGGTTTTGAACACATTAATAGAATATTTGCCTTTGTACCATTTAAACTATTTTAAAATCATGGTATAATTGTTTTATCATACAGTTCACAAGCAGTATCATAAAACTAGAGCTTAGAAAATAACATGCAACTGATTTAATTAGTTTCTTCTTTGCAAATTTTTTGCCAATAGAACTGAATAATCTCGTTTTTTATTTTTAATTTTATATTATTTTCTCCAGTGAATAATTCCTGCGCTGCAGACTCTTCATGACCTGTGAATACTCACAACTTGCAGGAGATGACCATTCTCTCTAATTTGATAGTAACCTTGATTAATGCTCACTCTTTTCCTGAATGGATCACACTGTTTCATCAGTTTAGTTATGTAGCGAACCAAACAAATCCAACTTTCAAGRGTCCTATCAGTCTATAGAGGAAATGGAAGTGAAAAATAAACTTTAGAATTATAATCAAAAGAAAAAGAGTACAGCTAAGGAGAGTGCAGAAGGAGAGTGAACAGGAAGACAAGTAACTAAATGAGGAATAAAAGAGTAGAAGCAAGTGAAGTCAATGGCTAGAGTTTGCAATTACAGGATGTACTTGTCATTAAGAGACATGGAAATGGCACGACAGAAATGKTCATTCATAATGTTCAACCAAGTTCAACAAGTGCAAAGTCCTGAATCCAGGATGGAATAACCCTATGTACCAGTACTGGCTGGGGCCTGGCAAGCTGGTAGGGGTGTCTGATTGCTGCCTTCAGCTACCTAAGGGRTGATTGCAGAGAAGATGGAGGCAGACTCTTCTCAGAATTGCATAGTGAAAGCCCAAGAGGCAATAAACACAAACTGCAGCAACTGAAATTCCAATAAGACATAAGGAAAAAAAAAATCACTATGCAGGTAGTCAATGTTGGCACAGGTGGTTTTTCCAGAGTGGTTGTGRGGTCTTCCACCTTGGAGTGGAAGGGCCACATGGCCCTGAACAGCCTGATCTAATTTCAGTTAGCCCTGGCTTGAGCAGGATGTTGGACCAGATGACCTTCATAGGTCCCTTCCAGCATAAACTGCTCTGCTTCTATAATTCATGATTAATGGTAAGCTAGCACTGGCATAGTGTTGAAGTCTTCCCCCCTCATTTTGAAGATTTACAAATGAATATGTGAAATCATGGGGTTTTATATTCTTTTTTAACCAGCTCATAGTAGTACAGACTGTAACATGTTACAAACAAATTAATRAAAGAGCTCACTCTTAATTACTATCAGCTCAGTGTCCAGGGCTTGCCTATTAATTATTGCTACCATGACCTTGTTGCCAGCTAGAACTGTTCAGCAAATGAGTTCATTTGTAGGAGTCACAACTCCAACTGGAGACTACCCATGCTAAGTTATGTCCTTGGCCAGACTGTAATCATTGTGTATGAGCGCATATACAACTTGACTATCACATGCAAGGTGATAGTAAAAGAACTGAACTGTAAATGCCCACAACTTTTAGTTCTACTCCAGTTAATCACTCCCCCATTAGGGCATAAATTCAGAATTTAAAATGCAGTGACATCTTTGGGTAGTAGTGTTTATCTTTTACTAGTGACATACAATGTCAATTATACAAGGATTTAAATTATGCAAAATATGACAAAGGAATCCAAAGTCCATCCRCACAGAACTCCTCAGATTTGTGATAGAGAATGTCTGATTAGGAATAAGACAGGAATAAACTAGTATTGCTTCATGCAGCATGGACGATTGCAGTGAGTTAACCTTGGCTGGCTGCCAGATGCCCAGCCAGCCWCTTCCTCACTCCCCCTCCTCAACGTGACAGGGGAAGAGAATASGAAAGGATAAAGACAGGGAGATCACTCACCAGTTACTATCACAGACAAAACAGACTCAGCTTGGGGAAAAGTAATTTAATGTATTGCCATCCCCAAGTGGCATGGGGGATGGGGCCTGAGGGTTGYGGTCAGTCCATAACAGCTCCTCTCTTCCCCTCGCTCCTCCTCACGTTCTTACCCTGCGCCAGTGTGGATCCTTCCTATGGGTTGCAGTCCTTCAGGATACACCTGCTCCAGCCTGGGCTCTCCACAGATGAAAAAACCACCTGCTCCAGCGGGAGTTCCTCCATGGCTGCAGTGTGGATACCTGCACCACCATGGTCTCTCCACGGGCTGCAGGGAAATACCTGCTCCAGCCTGGGCTCTCCMGGGGCCGCAGGAGATCCCTGCTGGGGCGCCTGGAGCACCTCTTCCCCCTCCTCCCCCTCCTCTCCCCTCGGGGCTCGCAGGGCTTTTCCCCTCACAGCCGGGCAGCGTTTTGCCCTTTCTCCCCCAGACTYTCCCCGAGGCACCACCACCGTGGCTGCGGGGCTGGACCGTGCCCTGCAGGGGGTGGGTTGGAGCCGGCTGGAACCGGCTGTGTCCGGCACGGGGCAGCCCCGGCCACTCCTCACAGAGGCCGCCCTGCAGCTCCCTGCCACCGCCTGAGCACCTGCACCCAGTCCAGCTATCATGCAATTATGTAGTTCTGCTAGATGTGGAATAATGTAACATGTATAACTGAACAAACTGAGGTATTTAGAGGTATTCTGAACTTCTRTGGTAGAGTGAATGTTCAGAAAAATATAGAAACGTAAATCCTCATTGTAATGAGGGGTATTAAAATTATTGCTGAATAATCACAAATAGTTACAGAGATACTACTGTGCCACAGTTCAGCAAGTGTTCAGCAGTACAAATTTAATCTGCTGTTACACGCACATAAGCATATCTATTTATATAAACACACGCACACATTTATATTCATCGATGAGCAGTTCTTACTCTAATTCATCTAGCATGATGACTCAAAGATCTCATCCATTTGCAGGATGTAGACTGAGTTTACTTTTGCTCTGTAACGGCAATATGATTAAGCTGGCTTGAATTTTGTTTTAAAAACTTTGTTTTTAAGTAAATCATTATTTATGGTTAGTAATGGGAAATACTACTGAATTTCTTTCATTGTGTTATGATAATACACTAAATCAAGGATACTGCCAAGATTTTGATTATGGGTTAGAGTGCTTTAAATCTGTTCAGTTGTGTTGCAGATGCTTTCAAATATCCCAGTTCTCAAAGACTGGGCAGAGAACTGTTATGTCATCCAAGAGTCTTATTTCGAGCCTTTCTAATTTCTTTCCAATTTTTATTATCTCCATTTCTGTCAATTTACAGGTAAGTAGAGCCTCTCTCTTCCAGAGATTGACTCAGACAAGTTTCCCTTTCCTTTTACAGGTGGGAATATGGCTGGTTTGCTCAGATTCTCCAGTTCCGTAAGGAGAGCTGAGGAATATCATACCATAAATCTGGATTTACRACCTCTGATCCAGAGTCAAAAAACAGTAGCTCACAGGACATGAAACATAAAATCAGTATGACTTGACTGTTCTGGGGCTGATTTACTCAAAAGTTTTGACAGATTAAATATGTAACAAAAAGTTTTGGACTGGATGGTACATTTTTTGTTTAATTTATTCTTGCTTTATTAAGGATGCAGCACTGACCATCCACAATGCTTTAACTTTATCAAGGGCTTGCATCCCCTGGCACATTTATGCCTGGCAAGAAAGTATAAAACAAGCATACATTTTATAATGTCTTCTCTGGGTAGTTCTCCAGATATCTGGTCAAAGAACCACTCCTTACGCAGATTAAATTTGTACTTCTGAATTACCGTTCAGTGCTGAACACGTTGCTGAACTCTGGCACAGTACTAAACAACTCATTTGCCAGCATTTCCTACATATAAAATTACTTTTGAAGAAACTTTTTAAGCAGAATGATGAAAGATATGGCTTTCACTGTTGTTCTCATAACTGCACTTGTGAAGAATAACCAAAAAAACTGTGTAAGCAGTAAATCCGACAGTATTCTATATAAATTTTCACTTTAAAATATCAAATTACAAGAAATACTGCAAATCCAGTGACCAACCTTACATTTCTGTGGTTTTGCTTATTCTTTATCTGGGACAGAATGCCTCATTAAGTGCTTCCTTTCTGAAGAGATTTATTTTCTTCATATTTGCATATCTTGTGCATGAATATGACTGTTCAGAAAAGTTGTAAAAACGTATGTCAATGAAGTTTTATGATGTAATTAATTTACAAGCCTCTCCTATAAATATCTGTTCATGTGGATTACTATCCTCTTTTTCAGGTTGTGTCTTTTGTCACTCCTTAATTCACACAAGCTTTCAAGACAGAAATGAAGTTGAAAAAATCATCTGATAAGAAATATGTTCCTCTTAGTTACTATGAAATTTTGTTTGCTTCTCTGCTTGCAGTTTTTGTGTGTGTTTGTGTTGGACTGATTGCACTTTCATGGTTATCAATCCAGGAGTTAGAACAAGGTAAGTAGCCAAACTTTAACCTTTTCAAGAGTTCTTCAGTAGACGTTCAGACGTTCASACTTTGAAGCCAGTGGTGGTGTCATTGTAATTATATTTCAGAATTCATGCTATGCTTTTAATGCTTGGGGGGGGGGCATTGTGGTCGGTTTGTTGGTTTTTTTTATGTTTTCCTCCTCTTCTCCCCTGGAAATTGATGTGAACAAAACAGGCAAAAATAGAAGCACTTGAAGCATGTACTGAAGCCATAGAAAAGAATTTTCATGTTTTAGACTTTGGGAGAGGTCCCTGGAATGCAAGCCAAGCTATAAAGCTTTAGATATTCAATTGTATTCATCAACTGGAGAAGGTAATACGGCAAATTGTGAATTTTTGCTTTTTTCTCCATGTATGAGGTTTGACTCAGAAAGACATTGATAATCCACTGAAGTCTGTGGGGAGTTTTAGGTGTTCTACATCTCTTGGAATCTTTTCATTTTGTCGTGGTTTAACCCTAGCCAGCAACTAAACACCACAGAGCCCCTTGCTCACTCCCCCCACCTCCAGTTAGATGAGGGAGAGAATCAGGAGAGTAAAAGTAAGAAAACTCATGGGTTGAGGTAAGAACAGTTTAATAATTGAAATAAAGTAAAATACCAGCTACTAGGAAGAAGATTAACTCTATCCCAGCTGAAACCAGCACACATTTTTATAAAAAAAAAAATATTTTATAGTCATTTATTGGTGTGAGAGAGACCCTGCATTAGTCAGCTCCCAGCCCTATGTAAAGTTAAGGTAAAGTAATTCTTAATATTTAGCCAATGCTCAGAATGTGATAGAATCAAGCTACTGATACTCAAAGTAAACTAAATTACAAAATCRATGTAGGATGATTTTCAAATGGAACTGAAATTTTGGTTTAAAGATCTTGTGGATATATGTTAACTGTGCCCTGGTAAGGCCACACCTGGAGTACTGTGTCCAGTGCTGGACTCCCCAGTACATGAGACATATGGAGCTACTGGAGAGAGTTCAGTGAAGGACTGATGAGATTGTGGAGTCTCCATCCTTGGAGATATTCAAAAGCTGTCTGGACATGGTCCTGGCCAACTGGTTATAGGTGGCCCTGCTTGAACAGAGGGGTTGGACCAAATGACCTCCAGAGCTCTCYTCCAACCTCAAACCTTCTGTGATCTAGATTTTTGTTTGGAAGGAAATGTATTTAGGTCTACAGAGCCCTCACAGCTAATAGCAAAAAGACGTTTTGAAATGGGGTGAAGGAAACAGGTTAGGCAAAAGGTTCAAGAAATATATTTTTTCATTATAGYGATTTTTGTAGCTGAAAAATAATTCTGATACATTGAAGCTTTTGGTGCTTTCATTAACCAAAGTCCATACTATTTCATACTGAAACACACGAAGATTAAACTAGCTGTAAGCCATATTTAAAAAAAAAACCACTGTTTTGTCACAATATTCATGTTTATTCCTTTAGTTGYTATTGTTTTTCATTCCAGATTTTAAAACTTGTTCTCCCTACTGACTTTCTTCCCCTCTTACCAGACTACTAACACATTCCAGTTAAATAAAATGAGCTTAAAGGTAATGATGGTGTATTATTTCATCTAGTTAGAGACAGGCTTTAATTACTTAGATTTTAGAAGATGAATAGGCAAGAACTTAATCATGTACAAATAATAATTATAAAACATTTTTAAAAATTATATTTGACATATGTAACAAAAAAAGGCCTTTGCTATTTAGAAACATTTGTTTAAACAGATTTGCAATTGTTGTAAGGATAAATGGCCTTCAAAGAAGCTCAAAGTGGTCTGCTGTTACTAATTGATAGTAGCAAATTGGTGTCTACAATAGGCTGTGCCTTCCACCACAAGCTGTTTATTATAGTATTTTTTAGTATCTGCTTTTGTGTTAAAACTCATTTTGGATGTTAATACCTTCAAACATAATCTAAAAATACCACTGGTACTGTAACTGGTAAGCAAAAGGTATTTTCTATCAATAGCAACTACATTAATTCATATCTGAAAATTTCCAGTGTGTTACACAGTGAGGAAATATTTTTAATGTGTAATGAATTGCTGTATGCATACCTCATATGCTTTAACATATTAAAAATCAAGATTAAATTTGCAGTAAGGACMAGTTATCTAGTTTCCTCATAAATCCTCCCAGCATTTAATGCATGTATTGGTAAGAAAGGTCAGGTCAAAAATAGTTTAGCTAATCTGACACTAGTGTTTCCAGTGCTGTCATCAAAACAGTGTAATTTATATAAAAAGTGCACAGCATTTAATACAGAAAGCATGAAGTAGTGATTCTGAATGTTTTTAATCCAGAACACACAAAAAACTAACCATCATTCTTCCCATGTATCTTTGTCGCTCATGTTAGACATAACTGGACATACCATTGTCCCCTTTATCCATTCACAGTGCTGCTGTAAAACAGCATTTAAAACAGAATTGGAAGCAATGGAAACCAAGGACAAATAGTATTTATAAGAATATGTTTACAGTTGTAACTATTGTAAACATTGAAAAATGTCTGTCACTTTTTTAAAATCAGCACTAGGCAAAACATCTCTGATTACAAAGCAAAACAGAAAGCTAAAAGTTATTGCATTGATGATCTGTGTGCAATAAAATCTAATGTAATGTTTTCCATTTATTTCTATATAATTCAAAACATTGAATTTTATTTTTAATTATCTAGCTGAAGCAGATGGAAATACTCATGGCTACATGGGAGCATTTAAAATACTCTCTGGAACATCATTCACTCCTGCTTTGCAAAATAGATCATCAGCTGATTTCAAAGTCCTTGCCTTTGATGTTGAACAATTGGTAAGAACCTATTGGTGTCTGGTTAATTCAAGAGTAAGTGGGAAGTACATTAATTCCCTAACATGACCTGTTGTTGATGGCTTTTTCCTCTTTCCAATATGAGATATTTCAGGTCCTAAGCCTGGTCATAATTCAATATATTCCTTATTTGTGAAATTCAGTGAAGCATCAAAGAAAAAGTTTGCTTYTGTAGCCTAGATTTGGGAAGGAAAAATTATTTAGTATTAAAACCTTGAATGCAGTGTGCAACTGGCTGTGTTTTTAATTACTGTATTGGTTCAAGGTTTCTCTTTTCCATGTAGATACAAAAAGTCTTTCAAGCAAGTGATCTGAAAAACGAATTTGGGAGATGTGAAATTTCCCAGTTCAAGTAGGTACAGTTTAATTAAACTTTGCAGATAAACATTAAAAGGCCTCACTTAGCACTTCCGTCAGGAGTGCTTACCAATACCTTGCTTTTTAAGAGATCCTTGGGAACATCCTATATTATTCCTTTCACACCTTATGTCTTCCAAGTGCTGCTGTGGGAAGTTTGACACCAGTGTGTTTCCTTGGGCAAACTTCCTTCTCAGACTCCTGTATGTCCATGCCTTAACCAAACCACTAAGGCTGAGCCCTAAGACAACTCACAAAATTTCTATATTTTAAAGAATTGCTAAAATCTTTTTTTTTTTCTTTTTTCCCAAGGCTTATTAGTTGTGCTATGATGTTTTCAGGGTGGCTGGCCCTTGTCATCTAGAAGAAAGTTCAGGTTAGAGATCTGCTGGCACAAGCTGCGATGAATGGAAATACACTCATATGTCCCTATGGACATGGATCCACCTCACTCATATTCCTTAGGGTGTTAGAAAGTGAGGCTGTCATTTGACACCAGGTAAAGCTGCACCCTGTGTGTTCTAAAGGGTCCATAMAATAGTTACAGTAAGACCTGCTTCATTTATTAAAGCTTGTTTGACCTCATTTTTCAATATCCTATTATGTTGGTTGTCCTACTGAAGGCCAGCTGGCAGAAAAAGCCAGTATATGCAGTGAGGTCTGTGGTGTTAATTCCATCTGCACTGTTCTTAATAAGGTCCTGATTCAGCAAAACACAYGTAATACTGTCTCCCATTATTAAACAGTTTCAGAACATGCTTCCATCCTATCCACAACATTACAAACTCAAGGGGAGTCATATGCTTTTGTGTTGTGTTTTGGTTTATTGTTTTTTTTTTTCTACAGGAAATCTGAAGATGGCCATGAAAGATTCAAGAAGTCAGAGATTGGGTAACTGCAGATGACAAAATTTACTTAAAATATGGGCAAGAGACAATGTTGCTATTGATTTAGAAAGTTCTTYTGTGGACAGTGAAAAAAATACATCTTTAGAGATTGGATAAGGCCCTCTAAAGAGCATATGAGGCTTCAAGACATACCTTTCCTCCAAAAACATCTTTTAGGATTAGAAGAAAAAAAAAATGTACTAGTCCTTGGGACTGTCAATTTAGAAAGAAAAATGGGAAAGGTAAGGACAGTGAAGTAGGTAGGAAACTAGCTAGGAAGGAAAGGATATCAGTTTGTGCTGAGCTTGCTTGTGGAAAGCTGCTTAGACTGGGGGGCAGATCTCTCATTATCATTAGTAACTTAAATTTATATAAAGAAAGGTCTGATGACACGCTATGTTAGGCAAGAACAAAACAGAGAACAAAAGATTAAGACTCTAGAAGAACTGAAAGACCTTGAGAAATGAATGATATAATTAGTTGTCTTATAGGTGAGACCACAAAATTAAAGAAAAATGCACATTATATGACAACAGACGAAGCAATTCTGTGATTTTGTGATACCAGCTGTTCCTGTGATGTGAATGTTTTCTGTAAATACATGAAGTAGGTAAATATTCAGAGGAAATAGTTCAGTTGAATGACCGTGCTTGCAAAAGAAAAATGGATATTAGCCAACCGTGAATACATGTATGTTGAAAATGGGAAGCAGGTTTGAAGTAGAGCCATCTTTTGATTGGAATAGTGAGGGCATAAACCTAATTAGCTAGAAAGGTGGAGTACGATCACTTTATGAAGGATTTTATAACATCAAGGGAATGGAGTGCACAGTAGTAAGAGTAGGTCACTTTCAGGTTTTTGTCTTTGTGAAGGTAGATCCAATCAGCACAATTTGGTTTCTGCACATAGAATGGGACTATTGTCATCAAAATTTGGGCATCAAAGATGGAGACATCTCTGAGCTGGTTGCTCAAGACTCTCTTTGTAAGTGATGGGTTTTTAGAGTTTTCCCATCTGGTCAATTTAGATGCCTTTTTTAGGAGGAGATCAATTATGCCAAAGAACAACTTCTTTCTTTCCGTCAACTACAATGGGAATCTAGATATCTGCACTGTAAACATCTATATTTGGTAAAACCAATTCCACCCCTGTATCTTGACACAGATACTACAAAAAACAAAGAAAATCTGATGTCAGTGAATGTTGGATCTGGCTTTTAATACGTCAGTAAGGATCTGTCTTCGTTTCTGCTTTGAAATAATACTTGAAATATTACTTTGTCTCAGAAATTATTTTCTAGTTGACTCTTTTCATTTGAAAAGTGTTTACGCCTTTGGGCTATCTCCTTGTTATTTCACCCTTGAAACTGCTGAGTCACAAGCATAGCAATAAAAGCTTTTGTTTGCTTAGCACAGCCTAGAGGTTATCAGAAACATATAAGAAATTAAAAAGGAGAGKTTTTCCATATATTGCAAACTGGAAACTATGCTCAGCAAAATGGTAGGATTAATCACCCCTTATCAAAAAACATTGCTGAGTCAGTTGCAATCGGGTAGTATAAATGCTTAAGAATAAAAAARTTTACACTTAAATTTAAGTAAATGGAGAAAAACTTTATCTTTAGCAAGCATCATACTTTGACTCTACCTTAATCTAGCTACAAATATAAAATAGTAATATATATTACTTAATATAGTATCTAGAAGGGATGGGAGAGAGCAAACAGACAACACTCTGGATAAAATTCAGGCCCCATAGAAGTTAAATGTAGTTTAACCACTGATTTCAAAATACCTGTGCTTTCAATCATTACCATTTCSTTATGAGAATCCAGGCAGTCACACAACAGATCCTCACAGATGTAGAATCCACAGATGATGTTTGCTTTCTAGAAGTGATAATTTTGTATTATATTTTTGTAACATGAATATATTACATAATTTCATAACACTTCAAGGTTCACCATCAATATTTTACGGCTTAAACTCGAAGACCTGTTGAAAAACAATAAACCTACTTCTCCTTTTGTTTATTCGAATTCTGCTCCATTGCAGCAATTGATATGAATGTTGTTTTGTTTTTTCCCACAGTGAAAATAAGAGTAGATAAAGAAAAAAACCTGTTTCTCCAAGGTTCAAACCTACCTGATAATTAAGAGGTGTTTCTTTATGGGTTGTCTTTGCCAGCCAACACTTAACAATACTCTGACTTTGCAAATGGAACCTGTGTTGGAATGAAATATTGTCTAGATGATAAGTCATATATCAGATTTACTTCATTGGCTTGCGTAACTAATCACCTTCTCTGTTTTGTATTGCCAGTGTTGTTGTGATCTTCAACCTTTATTTTACCCAGATGGTAACAGTTGAGAAAGTAAAAAACGAGCTGATTTTGGGTATCAAAGCAAATAAAACTAATCTTACCCAGACTGTGAAAATTGATGTGAACAGCATACAAGTCACAGGTAATGCTAGTAAACATTTTTTCTCTGTATAAATCCTTGAGAACTACAGGTAACACGAATGAAAGCTTTGGTTCCCAAATAGCAAAGGGATTGTTACTTATACTCATGGGTACCCTCCTTCCCCATTACAGAACTTTCAGTAGCAGCTGAAAGAACCATTTACAACCTTGTCAACTAGAAAATATGAGTCAGCATTGTGTATGTTCACTAAGGAGGTAGTAAAGGACAAGTAGTGATTTCTCAGTGAAAACCACTSAATTTCGTCTCTTTTATGTAGCATAACATTTGTAATTTTGTTATCCCTCAAATTAAAGCAATTAAGCCCCAACGGTGTTGTTTCATAAGTAAATGCAATTATCATTTTATTTTGCTAAAGAATAAGGAAAAGGGCCTAACCTCATAGTGAGTGAAGGCTCATTTATTGAAAAGATGTCAGTAAGAACAACAAACTGAATACAGAATGTGGCTTCTGGAGAAGTATGCCCAAGGAACTCACTTCATATTCCTCTAAAGCTTAGGTAAAGTGTAAATGGAAGAAAAGGAATGTGGCTCTAAAGACTAGGTAGTTTTACATTCTGCAAATATACAAATATAGTGATTTTATGTAAATACTAGAAAAGTTATCAAAGCCTAAGTGGAAGCCCAACAAGATCAATGGGAATCCTTAAGCTTCAAAACAGACCTTCACTGAGGATGAGGATAAAAAGTAATTTGAATCCTTTGAAGTGGAAGTTGATAAGCTGACATTTGAAGACCTGCTGGAGATGATACTATTAAGTAGCAACTGACTGCTTTAAGAGGAGTGGGACATCTGGTGTGCAATGTCTCTTATTCTATTCTAAAAGATGCATTTTTTGCTAAGTACTTCAGATATTCAAAAGCTAAATTCAGAGTCTTGACATCTTTATTTCTCTTTACTACTTGCACCACATATAAGAAGTTGTTCTAAATAACTGCATATCACTGTGGAAAGTGATTGCTCATTATAATTCAAAAATGCCACCAAAGAAAATTATGAAGAGCTTTTTAAAAGGTTGTATATCTATTGATGATCTTTGAAGTAGTCAAACTTTTCTTGCTGTGGATCATTAAAATGCCCCTTTTCACATGAGATATTATCTGTCCATTCCATTAGGAGTGCTTCAATGAAATAACAACTGTAACTAATTAACAATCATAATCATATATGGCGCTTTTACGTCCTATATCTCAGTATGTTCTGCAAGAGAAGTCTTATTCCTATTTCAGAGAGGGAGGGAACTACAACACAGGTGTGACTTGCTTGAAATCACAGTTTTCACWGTGATTAAAAATAACTTACTTTCTTGCAAATGATCCCAGGTTAGTTTTAACTCATTTATCTGATCTAAATACTGTTCTATAAGACACAGGTGCTCTGAAAATCTCCATAGTATGAAAAGTGTCAAGACAGAGATTTCCCAGGTGAAGACATTTTGTATGCAAGACAATTAATAGGGATTGAGGATTGAAAGGTATTAATATAGACCTTTGCTCCTTAGGAAGATCATAGAGTTTGAGAAAAGACTGGGAACAGGGTGAGATGTTCAAAAGGAGGGAAGCGGGACACTGCTAGTGATTCAAAGAGAAATAGTCACAGCTGATTTTTTTTTAACCTTTCTTTCTCTAAGTTGTATAAAACTAGATACTGTGCTATAAAAGGAGTTTATAATGAACTTGCTTTCCTCTAGTTGCTGCTGAAAATCTTCCTACAATGATGCCTTTAACTTCATCAGGTCAGTATCCTTCATAAAACAGAAACTATTTTTTGTTACCAATATAACATGAAGAAACATAAGACTTGCTGTTCAGCTGGTATAACTTAGTAAAGCTGCCTTGGCTGTAGTTAGGGCTTGACTGCTAGGCTCCATTYAGTGATAGTTAGGCACCCTTCATTGTTTCTGTCCATTTGAGAAAGCAGCGATCTAAAGTCTATACAAAAGCTCTAAGAGCTTAATTAGTGGATCAAAACAAAAGTTGAGTCTCCATCAACCAGYTGAGTCGCAAGCTGTCATTTCTGCAGATTTAGGCAGGTAGATGAGGCTTAGGAGTCCTACTCTCATGCTGTGGTTGCTGATATACTGAGCAATGTTGATTGATCCTTCCACTATCACTGGAAGTCTTATGATGATAGGGTATGAAGCAGACGCAACTCCTTGGTCTCACAAATTAACTGAGTACAAACCTGCCAAAAGTCTGTCAGACAGCTCAATAATAGAGTAGGTGCTTTGTAGCACTGGATGCAGGTAGAGTTGTCACATACAAACTACATACAAATTATCACATACAAATTCTCCAGGGCAGGGTACCAGACCAGGAGCTTTGTGCAATTTATGTGAGCTAAAGAAATGCACCTATGAATATAGGAGCCAAGTATTTATTGATAGTCTAATTACAGCCATAACAGTGAAAGAGTTATTTTTAGTCTAGTTACAGGCCTACTAATGTGTGTAGTCCAAAGGGTACAATTACTACAGCTTATTCCCAATGATACAGTTAAAACTGCTAACATACAAATTTTCTCCTATCTGTCCCTTCCTCTGGTATGCTATCTCAATGCTCCCCTGAGTTCTAAGTTCAATGTTGCTAACCATCCTCAAGAAGAAATCGGGAGGTCAGGGAGAGGCGCCAGAGGAAAGGGGAAGGGAGTTGGGAGTAGTCAGCACCCCAGGCTGGAATAGGAATAATGTTCCTGGTGTGGATTCCTTCCCCCTTAGTCTTGGGTCTGCCTAGGGTCATTTTTGTATGTTTGCTAACACTGTCTGCTTCCTTGCTCCTTCTGTTTCAGTCCAAATCCCACGATATACCCAAGCTTTACCATATGTGGTATGTTTACATCTGCTGGATGCTTGGGCTTTGGCTCTGTTGACCCTAAAACCATCCTTATTCACCTCACGTGTTACTTCACTGAGATCACACAGTAATTGACCATTTGTGATTTATGCTTATGCCACTGATGCCTCTGTCACTGTCCTGTGCTTTTCCTTTCATGGCTTTTGCTGTCAACTTGTKCTTGCACTTTTGGGAGTGCCTGTAACAATCCTAATTTTTTTCAACAGTCTTCAAGATGTAGCTTCCTGATAATTGTTTTATTAGAACTGCTTGCTGATGCATGCATCCATGTTTTAGGTCTTTGAATGTTTCATTCCTTCCAAAATAGTGATCCTTTAGAAAATATACAGGCACATACGTAGGTAGATACATATGTATATAACACTTTGGAAACTACTGTGAAGCTAGGAATGAAGCTTGCTTCTCTGAATGTAGCTGTGTGAGAACAGTCCATCCAGCTGCACCCTCTCTGCACATTCTGCTGGGCTCTCCTCTCTCTCTGCCAGAGGAACTGTCCCCTTAAATTTGCTGACATAGAAAGCTCCATAATCCACTTAATACAAAATGGCCTAGCTTAGTTTTAATAGTCTGTGCTAAATCAGCATGTTTTGATAGAAAATTGTTATGAAGTCCTTATGCAAGTTTGTGCGCTAGTAGGTCTGGGAGAGCAGGAATATCTAGCAAAAGTAAGTCTGTGATGGCCAATGATCAGCAGCTTCTGCAAGCAAAACAGATAGATGACAAACTGTGGAGAAGGCCTTACTACATCTCTCACTTTATTCCTGCTGGCCCTTCATCTTATAAAGTGAGGGACAGAATCTATTAACTGTAGTGACATGGGGATCTTTTTCAGCATCATCATCCTACTCACATATTTGAGTCTTAAYGTAGAAAGTAAAAATAATAAACGGGCATGCTAACGCAAATTCAAAGGGGAGAAAAAAAGACTATTTGGGAGCTGGAAATGCTAGGGGCATCCTCAGTGACTGTTATTAAAAGCACCACTAAGTGGAAGTTGTGTTGGAGCAATCACAAATAAGCATTCCATTTTTCCAGAATTTTTACAGTTTACTATCACTAATACAAATCTACTTATGTACATAGACATTTGCTCATGTGTAAATATGTATACACACAGGTATGTATGTATGCCTGTATGTAAATATACAAATACTAGATAGGTTTGAGGCTCATCACCTCACACTGCGATAGCTGATTTGTTGAGCAATGTTATTTATAAGAAAATGTACATATATATTTTAGTACTAATATTAAAGTTGTCATAACTTGTCTTGTTTCAACAGATCCCTTGAGTTTAATTACAAGCTCCATGACACCAACTTCAGGTCAGAACTTTTACATACCAGGGGAAGAATAGAAAGCATTGCTGTTATTTTAATGGGAAGAAAAAAAAAAAACAAAACCAAAAGTCTTTTGAAGTTATTGAAAAGCATGTGACTAGGGCTAAAAGAATGAGATTTAAAATACACTTGGGTTCTACATTATTTTTCTTATGTTTATTATGACATTTGACCTTCAGGATCAAGCCACTCAAGCTGGCATTACCATATTATTACCTAAACTGGGGTTTGGGGATACAGCAACTAATGCATATATAAGATCAGACTAGCTGCTGCTTAGTTCCTCCCAAGCAACCGCAGAGGTGTTCCCAGAGAGCAAGAAGTAAAGTTTTAACCTTTGGTTGTGTTTGCCCAGGTTCAGGACAACTCACTACAAGCAGGTCCTCAACAGCTGCAGGTAGGTAGCTATGTATGGGGAGAAGCAGGGAGGTTATATGAAACAGTCTGAGATCTTAGAATTACACTGCGTACAGCCTCTTCTCGCATCATTCAATTCTCGCATCCCATTTCTACAAATACATGATATGCGGGTTTACCTTTGATTTGACTAAGGAGACCTCTTCAAAGAGAAGGGACTTCTAAGACTGCACATTCTACAAGAATGGTATATGCGTTGTGTATATTGTCTGGGAAGATCATGGAACAGATCCTCCTGGAAGCTATGCTAAGGCACATGGAAGACAGGGAGGTGATTCGAAACAGCCAGCATGGCTTCACCAAGGGCAAGTCCTGCCTGACCAACCCAGTGGCCCTCTATGATGGAGTGACTACATCAGTGGACATGGGAAGGGCTACCGATGTCATCTATCTGGACTTCTGTAAGGCCTTTGACACGGTCCCCCACAACATCCTTCTCTCTAAATCGGAGAGGTATGGATTTGATGAGTGGATTGTCCGATGGGTGAGGAATTGGTTGGATGGAGGCATCCAGAGGGTAGTGGTCAACGGCTCAATGTCCAGATGGAGAACAGTGATGAGTGGTCCCCCGCGGGAGTCTGTATTGGGACCAGTACTGTTTAATAGCTTCATCAATGACATAGACARTGGGATCGAGTGCACCCTCAGCAAGTTTGCAGATGACACCAAGCTGAGTGGTGCGGTCGACACACCTGAGGGACAGGATGCCATCCAGAGGGACCTGTACAAGCTCRAGAAGTGGGCCCATGTGAACCTCATGAGGTTCAACAAGGCCAAGTGCAAGGTCCTGCACCTGGGTTAGGGCAATCCCCGGTATCAATACAGGCTGGGGGATGAAGGGATTGAGAGCAGCCCTGCCGAGAAGGACTTGGGGGTACTGGTGGATGAAAAGCTGGACATGAGCCAGCAATGTGTGCTCACAGCCCAGAAGGCCAACTGTATCCTGGGCTGCATCAAAAGCAGTGTGGCCAGCAGGTCGAGGGAGGTGATTCTGCCCCTCTACTCTGCTCTGGTGAGACCCAACCTGGAGTAGCGCGTCCAGCTCTGGAGCCCTCAGCACAGGAAAGACAATGACCTGTTGGAGCGGGTCCAGAGGAGGGCCACAAAAATGATCAGGGGGATGGAATGCCTCTCCTATGAAGAAAGGCTGAGACAGTTGAGGTTATTCAGCCTGGAGAAGAGAAGGCTCCAGGRAGACCTTATTGCGGCCTATCAGTAATTAAAGGGGGCTTATAAGAAAGATGGCAGCAGACTTTTTAGCAGGGCCTGTTGCAACAGGACAAGGCGGAATGGTTTTAAACYAAAAGAAGGTAGATTTAGACTACATATAAGGAAGAATTTTTTTACAATGAGGGTGGAGAAACACTTGCACAGGTTGCCCAGAGAGGTGGAAACATTCAAAGTCAGGCTGGATGGGGCTCTGAGCAACCTGATCTAGCTGAAGACGTCCCTGATCATTGCAGGGGGGTTGGATTAGATGACCTTTAAAGGTCCTTCCAACCCAAACTATTCTATGATTCTATGTATATATATTGACACTCATACTGACTGCTCATTTTTGTTTCCTGTTATCTCTTGGGACTTTTTGAAAAAAAAAGCTGTTAGCAAACTCTCACATGACTTCCAATGGACAGAAAGCCAAAGTTATCTGAACCTTTGAAATCCTCCCYTAGCCTTGTATTATTAAATGGTGAAATATATGTGACATTTATAAACATTTTCGAATGGTTCTAATGTATTTACTGTCATTTTTAGTTGAGTATAGCAATTACCTTGCAATTTAGGGTAATWTTCTGCTTAAAAAACGTCAAAATATTTTACTAGAAAATGTTAATTTCTTTCTATCCAGTAGGTGGCAATGCTGTTTAGTTTTCTGAGTTGAAGAACAAAACTAGAGTTGATCGTGTTGTATGTAAACAATGTTTTCTTGCATATTGGGCTTGTGCAAAGCATATTCTTAGATTATTGGTTGGGCTTTTTTCTGGGTCTAGAATGCACAGTTTCATCTCTGCTCATCTGTGGCAATTCAYTCATTGGCACTGTATCACCTCCAACACTTGACTAAAGTATGTTTGGTTTGCTTGAATTACCAATTGGATGCAAAATGGCATCTCTTTTGCTTTACACTGTCTGCATTGCTAGCACTGAAAGTGTTTTGTAAAGCACTTTGAAATGCTACAATACATCCAAACCAATTTCAGTCTTTGTCACTTATACTGATATTGTACAATACAATATCATACAAGCGTTTACTTAATCTGATTACAGAACTAACAGTTTTATGAAAAAATAAATCAAGCAATAATGGTTAGAGGCTACAAGATCACTTTTACAAATTAATATTTTTCCTTCTTACATAAGAAATGTTGACCTTTTCCAGTAAGTATTTATCAAGTAAAGGAACTATGTGAATAGTGCTAGTTAAATGGTTTCCATAGAATTTAATGCAATTTTCAAGAATTGCAGTTATCCAAAGCTTATTTTAGCTGCATGTTTTTGTTCACTTTAATAGGACGTATATGAATACTACAGATGTCTAAGATCAAAACCATCTAAAAACTAAAAGAGCATATTTGCAGTGGATGAACATTTATGCACTAGGAAAATACTATTAGTGAGATTCTACAATTTTAAGGATCTGCCCATGTATTCTTTTTGCAGAAATTTGCTCTTAACTTAAAAATTTAATTTGAAAATCTGAAAAGAATAGGCTTTCTGAYGTTCCTGGTATTTCAAAATCCAGTCTTAAAGGCTTTTGTTTTCAAGATATGCTGGTTAAAAAACGAGATTCTTTAGCATGATGAAGTGCAACATTGTGATGTGTTGAAGTTGAAGAAATTAAATTAAATTGTATTCAACTAAAACCATATCTTTTTCACTGTTACTTAAACCAAAGTACAGTTTTTTTATGTTATTCAAGCATAAGAAATTGGAAAATGTCACTTATTATATTTCATAAAGTAGTTTATTTGGGTAGAGGAAGGAAATGGAGATTCATGGAAATTTTCTTCTAGCCCTACTTCAAGCTTAGTTTCAAAAAATATGTCACTTCTGAGAATTTCCTCCATTCTGTGCCAAATTTATCTTTTTAGTATGTGATATTTCATTCCAGGCTTCTAAAAATGMAGTTTTGTAAAACACAATAGAGTAGTTGATTTGATTTGTGCTAGAGTAACCAGAGGTAAGTCAATTTTCCTTTGTAGTGAAAGTGCATTACTGCTGTGCTATTATTGCTGTTGTCCTTATTATTTCAGCTGAGTGTTTGCCACCTGCTGAACTTTGTGATGATGGTGTAACCTGCATTAGAAAAGATTTATTTTGTGATGGAGTCTTGGACTGCCCGGATGGTTCAGATGAATCTGAAAAAAGATGTGGTAAGAATGTAAATCTCTGTAAATCAGTCTTTTTAAACATACTTAAACCTGTCAGTAGTTTGTAAATATTTTACAGGCAATAAACTGCACAGTGAAGACCAAATCAATTCTACTAAAAATAATAACAGGAATGATTGTTATAATCTTTATCTTGTAAATGGAAACAATTTTCTTTAAAATTCTCATTAATGAAGAATATGCTTAATAAATAATGAAGAAATATTACAAGCTGGCTATATTAATATAAAATAATATACATAGTATTGTTTACTATATAAATATTAATAGTATACATAAATATAATGTAAATTATAAAATAACATAGAAATTTCACATGAAGTTGTGTAGCAGTAATATCAAATAATGTTCTTTCCAAATAAATTAAAATTATGACCCTATACAGATATAAAGTCACATTACCTAGTATCAGAAACCACCTAATGGCATATTTGGAGTCAGAAGAGAGATTTCTCTTTTGATTCCAGCGTTAAGAATATCATCATACAAAACACTACAAGCAGCTTTTCCGAGGTTACTATGTACAGTCAGATACATTGATATTGTACATCCAGAAACTTAGATGGGGTGGGGGCAGGGGGTGGGCAGTGGCAGCATTTTGCAGCCAGTGCAGGCGAGTGTGACTGCTGCCACGGCAGGACGGAGCCCTGGCAAGAACTCTAACTCCATTTGTGGGCCGCCCACCTCCATCTCACTGCACCGAGTGCTAGGGARTGGGGGTGTCTGTATGACTCTGACACAAATGTTTGAGTTGCTGGCACCACAGTGAGAGATGTAAGATGATGGTGTGAAAATCTGGGCAACTGGCTCCAGGTGGCCTGCTTGAGCAGGGGGTTGGACCAGATGACCTCCAGAGGTCCCTTTCAACATCAACCCTTCTGTGATTCTGYGAAAATCTTACAAGCCTGAAACCTGATTGGTTTTTAACGGAAAAAGTTTATATCCTTCAGCGCCAGTGCGTTAGTTTGCCTTTATCTGACTGCCTAGTTTCCCTGAGCGGCTTTTTGTGCAGAGCAGCCACTGCTCCACGTAGCAGTGAACACTGTGAAATTGTACCAAGGAGTCTGACTACCCTGCTGCTTACCAAAGTGTGTGTGCTGCTTTTTGGTGGGGCGGCATGTGTGTTAATGTCATCTGCATTGCTCTTCACAGTCTCAGCTCTCAGTTATAAGTCTGTAAAGTTTTCTCGCAAAGAGAACTTTGCAAATGTTTTAGGAGAAGTTGGAGCAATTAACTTCCTGAGTGGTTGGTTGGTTGGTTTGTTTGTTTTTTAAATACAGAATTTGTTGCTAGAAATCTGGAAAGCTTATTTCCCTTCTGCTGTGAGAACAGCCTTCTGAGCTTTCCTGAGAATAATGGTGGGGGGCAGTCTGGTCTGAGCTTTCAGAAACATGTAAAATGCTGGGCTCTGATTTAAAAACAAACAAGCAAGTAAAAGACCAATTTTTTTAAAAGAATTTGCAAGCCTGATTCTGAAGGCTGGTGACATGCTGACCCCTTCTGCCAGAAGTGGAATTTTCTTCAGGAAAAAAAAGGTGAATATACAGGTCTGTAGACCTGTGAATTACCTGCATTCTTTTGAGTGCAGCCAACTCAGAAGGGAGACTTAGCGGAACTTTTGGGGGAAAATATCCATCAAAATACTTCAGTAGAATATCCACTGAAACACATCCAAATGTCTATTTAGCATAACAACTGCATACAGCTAGATCAAAACAATGATGGGCTCTGAGCAGGTCCCTCTACAGTTGAGGAAATCAGAAGGTCCTAAAGTATCCTCAGCTAGACCTTTGTTCCACTGCAAGTGTTAAGGTAGCAGAACCACGAAGAGTTATTCAGTCATTCATTTCTACCACCATACTGTTGCTCTGAGACAAAGATTTTGTTTGGGGTACTTTTATATATTGTTTTATTTTATTTTGTTTTATTGTATTTCATTTTCGATATAGCTAAATAAAAAAGTGCAGATCCTTATAGTTAAAAAGTAGTATTATACATCTCATCAAAATGAATGCTTTTTAGTTACTATGAATGATTAGGTCYGAGTTTACAAGTTTTGCTCACATTTTATTAAAGATGATAGAGTCAGACCTGTTATATAGAACAGAATTTAATTGATATTCATACATTGCTAGATATAGACAAAAATAAGCTCACCTACTTGCAGTCAAAACTATGCAGACATGACTCATCTGTGCCCCGGAGGCTACACAGTGGTTGAAGTTATGAATTGTGTTTGATAGAGTTTTTCAGCTGAGGCATAGCCTCTTAAACACACAGCTTTTGAATCTGATTTGCCTCTCCCCCTGAATCTCTACCAAACATAAGTTGTGAATGCCCTGCTCCTTTGTAAATGAGGATACTGTTCCTTAATCAGCGTTTTAACAGTYACTAAAGAATATGCACAACTGAGCTGAAAATTTCAGGAATGTGCATACAAGTAAAAATAGACAGAACATCCACTTCAGGGAGCTGGATGATTTGCCCCTGTTCATCATCACTGATGCCTGGTATTTCCAAGCAATTCATTCAGTTACCATTAATTTAGCAGTTTCAGCTCATAACCTTACAGAAATACAATTCTGGCCAGAGGCCAAATTGTTGCTCCATGACTCTTATTTTCAGTCTTAAAATTTTCCACCCAAAAACTCAGAGCTTTTCTAAATTTATATATTTAGGTTTCTTAGCAGACTTTGCAAAACCAGTGGAATAAGTGGCAATAAGCCATATGCATGTTTGGGATACCTGCCAATTTTTCCACCTGTTTGATTTTTCACTTATGTCCCATCCCTAGACTAACTTAATACAGTCATATAAAAACTGAAATTGTCTAGATTTTCCGAAGTGCTTCAGAGTTTCACAATGAGATTTACAGCCAATTCATAATTGATGCTACAAGTGCTCTTGCACACAACAGAGTTGCTGCCCTTTAAACAACTTGGTTTGTTTTTTCACCTTGATTATTATTCCCTCTAATACTTCTGATTTTAGAATATGGTAGTGGTTTCAAAATATAGGATACAAGGGTGAATTTTAATAGTCTCTTCCTGCATTAGACAGAATTCAGTAAAATCTCAGATTCTGAACACCTTCATTCTTTTGGTTTTATTGATTAAAATTAACTTGAAAGGTTTCTTTCTTGCTCTGCAATGTAGTGCAGAACAAAAGGCATTGCAAAAGTGCAGTTAGCAATTTTAATTAAAGGGTCTCTAGAGAAATGTGAAAGTCTGAACACCATCTATTAATAATGGCTAGCATTGCTGAAAAGCAACCATGCAGCACATACGTGTAAGGAAAGGGAGACTGGAGGCTGATTCCAGGAGGTGTTTCTCTCTGCAGACTCTCTTTGCAGTTATGATATGTCTAGGCTAACATTTTGTGATTACTTACCTAAACATCGCTACAGTATTGAGAGAAATTAATCATATGTAAACCAGGAAGTAATGTACTGCCCTTGGCAGGGAAAGGTCCTGTCAAGTGAAATATGCGGGCTTGATCTGAYCAGTTTGGGGAGTTCTCCCGGCAATTCAAGGATAAGAGGATTAAGCCCTCCTAATGTGTCCAGTATGCAACATAAGTAAACAGAAATGGACAGCAAGATGCATGTTGGGGAAGCAGTGAAAGTGGTTCATAAAAAAGATGTCTCCTGTCTCATTAGAACAACTGAGGCTTTTCTGAGGGCTCCAGGAGGAGGCAGAAATGTAATGACTTCTCTGACCCTGCCCACCTTTGACCACAGCTGCCTCCTCCCTGCACAAAAAAGCACTGGGAGGTTCTTCAGGGAAATAGGACCAGTCCCAGCTATCTTCTTGCTCATTCCTGAGATACTAAGCACTGACTATTGCTAGGCTGTGGATGAGCAGCTTAAGGACTTTTGCCTGAATCTTTCTGTCCTGTTTCATGTTACTCACTGTCTCTTAAGAGATAAGAAGAAACAAAATAAGAAGAACAGAAATGAATTGTTGACAAGAGCAAACTTTTGTCATTACTTTTATTAGAACAATATGCTATATCTCTTTTTATTACTGCCAGTGCTATAAACTCCTTTTTAGATCAGCATGTGTCTTGCTAGCCACTCGTTAACAGTACCACTTTTTTTGCACACTTCATTAATAACAACCTGGGCACTTTTCTTCTTGTCACACTGATTTTATTCTTCTCAATGGAAAATGGTTGTAAATATTAACCCGTTGGTAAGGACAGGAAACACATGAATTAAGATGGACAGAAAAGTACTTCTATACCAATACGCAGCTCTAAAGCTGTAGCCTATTCTGATAAAAAGGTTCTATAGAATAGTCTCTCTTTCATGGACCTTTTTTCTCTGTGTATTTAAAATCTTATGTGTTTGTTTTCCTGTCAAAGACCATGAAGATTGCAAAAGGGAACATGTTTCTATTCCAGCTCATGCATTGACATATCATTGTTAGTGAAGTTCATTCTGCACAGTCTTTATTAACAGGGCACGCCTGAGCCTGAATGAAACAAAGCTTAATTTTTATGTCGTGTTTGCTACAGTGGTAGTCAGAAAGAATTTTACACTTTTATAAAATGAACAGACAAGGAGCTCTGATTTATCATTTTATATATTGTTTCCCAGAGGATGACTATGGTTAATAAGATTTCCATTTAATTTTCAATATGATTGATTATTCATAATTTGGATAGTCATTATAGGTATGACTTCATTTCTGATGTTAATGAAAAGCTCTATCTAATTTCTGATTATCTGCCTCAAATTGATTAACTTGTCCTTACCACTTCAGATAATCATGTATGGTAGTGATTTTATCCTTATTTGAAAGCTCTATGATGCTTTCTGAAAAACTGAAAAAAAACCATCATCAGACAGATTCCGAACATAATGTTCAAGGGATGCAGCAAAAGCTTCAATAGTGCTTCAGTGTCTGCTGAAATAAAATAACTCTACATGAATTAGCATTTCCAATCTTGCTGAGATTTAAAAATACGTGGGTTTTTTTTAATAACTGATTTTTAAACGGAAGAACACACGTAGAATGTAATAGCAGCACCAAGGAAACAAAACTAATAGCTTTTTGAAAAAATATATGATGCTGGATGACATTTACCTCAGATGAATGAATTCGATAGCTGGCACGAAACATGGGCTATCCACTTATCTCTTTGAGTACTTAGTAATATGTAAGGTGAGGAACTAGGAAGCTCATAAAAGTAGAGATAGCAATAGTCAACCCTATCCCTTCTTGTTTTTATTCACATGATATCAAATTGTTTCTGGTAGTGCAAACAGTTTCCTGATGTAAAGTAGCTGTAGATAAGAACTGTTAAGGCAAGATCCTGTTTCCTTACAAATGTATAAAATAAAATGAAAGAGTGAGTTGGATTAGTTGAATCCAACTGTTGGATTTGAGTTATTTGGTTTGGACTAGTTTGGATTAGTTGGATTGTCTCTAATTTGAAAGTGAATTATCTGTACTGCTTTTCTCTTATACAGTACTTTGAGATCAAATAGTCATAGGAATTAGCAGTGGGAGWAAGCTGGTAGTGTGTTTTACTTTGTCTTCCCATTGTTGCTTACAAAGCGTTTCCAAGGTAATCCATGTAAACCAATATCTAAGGTCACTCTCATTTTGTCTCTGATTATGTTCTTCAAATGTCATTTTGACAAATGTTCTTCATTATATCTTTACAGCTGCAGTTTGTGATGGAAAATTTATGTTGACTGATTCCTCTGGGTTTTTTCACTCTATGAATTATCCAAAACCGTATAATGCAAATATCATTTGCCAATGGATTATACTGTAAGCCATTTTCCAATAATTTTCTACCTAACATTTTTTTTTTTATTATGAGGTGATATTGTTTCCTGCATATCAGCCTTATGCCATTTGTTTGTATTCCCAAATACCCCGGGATGGAAAATATGTAATAGCATTTTCTCCTTTGTATTTACGTAACTTTTCTTTAAAAACTTGCATGCCTAAAACCCATAACTATATCAATAATTTTCCCACTCACAAAAATTCTTAGGTATGATTTTGAGAAATATTGTGTATTATATGCATGCACAGGAACATATTTGTAAGCTCAAAATAAATCACATAACTCAAAATAATTGCAAGATATTTGTTTCGAAGTATTGCAGTAAATACTAGTCTTTAGGTAATGGCTTTATATGATATAATTGTTACTATCAGGTGTAATTTTCAAGAATTCCCTTGTCATTTACGGTTACACATTTCATCTGGGAATTAGGAGCACAGGTGCTTCTAAGTAATTTAGGAATATGTTTTAAAAGTGCATGAATATCATTTGACATAACAGCACTAAATGACTTTTAAGCCCTAGGCACAAGAAGTGGAATACGTTTAGTTACGGATACATACCTGCAGGGAGGGACAGCTATTTGACTTTAACACTCTAAGTCCAATAGGCCAGGGAGAAAAAAAGATAGCCATAGTATATGATAAATCTCGTCCTAAAGTACACATCTAAAATAAGTTATATGTTTGCAAGTTAGAAGCTCCTAAAAATCCCTACAATGACTGCCAATTCAGTAGTTACTGCTTTGAAAGGCAGTAATTCTTATTACGGCTTTGTAATAATGGCCATTCTTTGATTCTGGGAAGTATTAATTTGGTAGAAGAGTTTCAAAGGAGATTAAGGAAATACCTTTAAAATTGGATAAGATTTGGACTTCTCATTCCCAAGGCTCCTTTGAAAGTGCTAGCGTTTGAGTTTGTTCAGGACTTTTGTCTTCACCTTGACACTTCCGGAAAAAGTTGTAGTTTTCCTTCTCTTTAGTACATTTGCTCCTTCTCATCTCCAGCAATACTATTCACCAATAATTACTGGCTACACCTGGTTTTAAAATATAGGTGTGTCACAGGAAAAGCACAAGATTGTTTCATTCAGAATATAAGTCCGACTTGTTCCCAGTTCAAGGTGTCGCAGAATTTGAGCACGATAAATAATCATGTCTCAAGTGCAAGTCATGTACTTCCTTCTAAGCTGTTAATTTTGCTTCAAACACTTCTATAGCTGCAAGAAGCTATACCAAGTATGCAGTTAACAAAAGCTTAATTTTTGAAAGAATCATGAGTAATTGCAAATAATATAGTATAGGTGCTGCAGATCTGTGTAATTGCAGATTGATCAATGACAAAGACAATCATCTCGTTTTATTTTCCAGTTATCTGCTTTAAAATAATGTGGCAACACTGACAGTAAAGGCCTGAAAAATTCAATTTTTAGTCAATTTTTGTCAATTTTTTAGTCAATTTTTGTCTCCCTTTCGAACAGCGCTGTTTCTGTGAGGGAACCTTTCAGGCTTTCCAGTAACCAATGAGAGACATTTTGTCCTATTATTTTTATTATTCCTATAAAAATGTGTTAAAAGTCACCCTATAATACATCCAAGATTTGTTTTCTCTTCTGTCATTCTTTGTATAGAAAGATTTCCCCACTACCTTTAGAAAAAACTTTTACATATTCACCTCATTTAACTCCTCCCCAAATGAAGATGTAATTTCCTCTCCTTTTAAAAGAGCAGTATAATAAATATTTCCCTGAAAGATTAGCTTCCTGAAAGATTACCTTTCAACTATATGGTTTACTCTTTTCAAACCAAGGATCTTTTTTTTCCTATGGAGAAATATGCAATAAAAATTTTAAAAAAAAAGCAAATGCAAATGTTCAAACATTTACTTCATGCTTCTCTACTAACTGGTACTAATAAGCACCAGCTGATTGCTGTTGAAAAGCTATCTTTTTGATAAAATAATCTTCTTGAAAAGCTATTGGGTCTCTCAATTCCAGAAAACAACAAATAGTAGTATAGGAAGCTACGCAGATTGTGATAATAGAGTTTTACAACTTGGACTACTACCATATATGTTTAGTGGAAGGGCAATGGGAGAACTACTTAAATATAGATTTCCTAAAGAACGTAACTGCAGCAAAATAAAACCCAGCATTTTTTACACTTTAGTTAAAGCGACTTTTGTTATTCAACTTACTGGGTGATGGTTAGGTTTGATAACATGTTCCCAAAAAGTGGGTTTGAGAGCCTCAAATCTTCATGCAAATTCTGTTTTTGTCATAAGAGACATTATTTTGGACTTTCAGGAGCCAGATTTTGATATCTTGCTGTTCATATTGATACCATCATACCATTCCTCTGACTTTAGGAAGTCTACCTGAGCAGTGAGATGTTATCTATTAGTAAGATGTATTAAAAATTAGTCATAAATTAATGAGATGCAGAGAAAGAAAAAAAAAAAAAACACAAAAAACTGTTCAGCTGAATATCACATTCTAGAGTTTAGAAGATTCCATTCCTAAAATATACTTAACTTTAGTGTGTGAAGGAGTACTTGTACTGTTACAAGAGGTTTATGCCCTATTCCTCTGGTAATTTTACAAACTAGAAGTTAGTCAAATGGGTCATCTTGATTAATAGTCCTGATTAATGTAATTTCACATTATTTCTGAACTTAACATCATTCAAACGTGCAATGAATTTACTGCAGTCAAAAAAGATTACTAGAACATGACTTTCAGTTTTGAGGTTTTATTTTTCTCTTGTTATCTCAGAGTGCCTCAAGGGTTATCCATTAAACTGAACTTCAGTTCTTTTATTACACAACAATATGCGGACAATTTAAATATTTTCGAAGGTATAGGACAAAACAAGATTTTAAGAGGTAAGGTTATTTTTCAGCTAAATTTTATTAATGGAAAAGTAATATTAAGTGGTAAAATAAATGTTTTGAAGTGAAAAAAAAAATTGCATGTGTATGTTTAAGTGGAAGAATGCATCTGTGTAAATTTACCCTGTTAGACAATTGATCTCGATATACGTATCTACTCTTGCGAAGTGACCAGATAAATGCTTCCCTAATATGTTAAGAAATATCTGGGTTTTTTTAAGATCTTATTTGAATAATCTTGATAACTTTACCAGAGCCATGGTCTTGTGGGGTCCATGTTTCATTAGAAATATGTTGTCAGAAGATCCTGTAACTTCACACACAGAAACATAAAATGAAAGCATCTAAACTGAAACTGTTGGGAGAAGAACTATGATACTGCCTGAAATTCATTACAAGCATAGCATTGCTTTCCTCAGACCTTGAAATATCGATGACACCTTATCTCTGTCTTTATATCCTGTTCTGGAAAACTGTGATTTTGCCCATTTTTCACAAAACTCATTCTATCCAGCTGAATTCCATCAGAGGTGGAATACATATACTTGAAGAGAAATATATAGAGATAAGTCAGAAAGATATATTGTTATTTATCCTTATTTTTGGAAGCAGGGTGAGAATGGGAATGAGAAATAGCAAAAGACCCATAAAATAAAGAATGGAGAAATTCTGCCCTTTCAGTACTGCTTTGAATTTGATCCCCTTTAGAATTTCAGTTTTGATGTGAGAGATTGCTTCAATAATATTCTCTGCAGCAACCATTAACTTGCATGGTTTTAAGGACTGCCGCAGGGATGACCAGTGATACCACAAAGACAATGTTAAAGACTGTCCTTCAGTAGATTGCCTAAAACTTTGCAGTTTGAGGGGTAATTTCCAGGTATTGGGTGAGATTATCTAGTACCCTGTCCAATCACTTTTCAGAACATTGCAATTATTCCTGTTATATGTCACAAAATGAAATTCTTATGTAATTTCACAGTTTCCTTACTCTTTGAATATCTTTAAGTGTATGTGCTAATTATTAAAATGTGAGAGTAAGTGTATATAACAAAAATATGTAATCAATACCGTGATTCTAGAGTTTCAGAGTGCATATCTGTAAATTTTGAGAACATTTACAGCATAATAGGCATGGATATGAAGATCATAGTGTTGAATATGTGTACTATAAGAGACGTTTCTCCACTAGCTGATATCCATATTGATGGATATGAGAGATGGGACATTCAGAATACTTATATGGCAGCCAAACAGCTAAATGCCTTCAGGGTTTTGAAGCTATTGTAGGCAAGATCACAGTATGAGAGAGAAAGCATTCTTTAAGACTCAAAAAGCTAATCCACTGTATTTTTGTGACAGTACTGGGGATTTTAATGTGCATGGGATTGTTCTTTCTCTGACTATATTATTCTTTATTTGTTCTCAGCTTCTCTGTCAGGGACTAATCCTGAGACAATTAACATTTTTTCTCATGAGGCTACAGCACAGTTTATATCCGATTATTCTGAAAATTACAATGGCTTTAACGCAACATACACTACATTTAATGCAAATGAACTAAACAGTAAGTGTTCTTTTTTGTGTGTTTGTTATCCTGAAAGTTTGGTGAAACTATATTTTCAGTTTGACAAAATGGAGGTGAAAAGGGAAACAGTATTTTCTGGCCTCAGTCCACTAACTAGATCCACTTTGAGAGATTTCATACTATTTTAAAGATCAAAATCATTGATTTCAGTAAGACTGTCCACAGGTTTACAGGCCTGTATCTAGCGGTAGGGTGATGCCTTGCAAAGTTAGTCTGTTTAAATAAGAATAAACCTCTGGCCATATCTCCATCAGATTCTCTCAGCTAGTTTGTTCACTAATGAACACTGTTGAATCACTTACACTAATCATTATTCTGTGATCGCCTGACAGTACCTGCTCTCCAGAGTTTCTGATGTCCTCATTGCCACAAGTAGTAGTCCCAAATGGTAAAACCAACATTCAGGAAAATACCTGCTTCAGTAAATAGGCATTGGAAAAAGTCCACATGCAGTAAATCTACAGTGACAAAAAAATGCAGCAATAAGACTCATGCATCAGTGTTCTTTAGTAATCAGAAAAAAAAAGATTTAGATGCAGATTGTACAAGTGAAGGCTTCTTCAGCTGCTAAATTTTGAGCAGGATATGAATAGGGGATGTGACTGGGAAGGGATATGCTGTAGGAAGCATCCAGAGTGCCAGCAAACTCTTGTCATGTGGAAGCCCTTGCTGGGSGCTGACCATGGCACCATGGTCAAGGCACCATGAAAAGACATTGAGCAAAATATCATGGGAAGAAAAGTGATAAGGATGTTGCAGCAAATATATGTTAGCAAAGAAGGAGCAAAGGAAAAGGACAAGGAAAGGGGCATCCCTGGTGCATGGAGCACAGCACTTATCTTCTGAGCGTTCAGCTCTGGTGGTGAGCCCTTTCAGCTGGAGCAATCCAGGCCTTGGCAAGGAAAAGAGGAAAAGAGCAGGGTTAGCCCTTGGTGTTACCTATGCAACGGGTCCTCTCACATTCCCCCACCACATTACTGGTGAAGGATCAAAAAAGATTAATGAATGAGTGCAAGAGCATGTAGGGCCACCTTCAGCTATAGTGTTTTGTTAACAAGTAATTATGTTGCATTGCATAGAGGAGGAAATTGAGTCACTGTGGGCTCCAGTTTTCAAACATATTTAAAAATTTACATTGTTCGTCACTCATTCTTATGTAATTCTGAGAATATGCTTAACGACTCTGCCATTTTTATTTACTAGATGTTCTTATTCACAGGTTATGAGAAAGTCAATTGCAGTTTTGAAGATGGCTTTTGTTACTGGATACAAGATTTAGATGATGATTCAGACTGGGAGAGAGTTCAGGGCCCTACCTTTCCSTTTATGAGTGGTCCTGATTTTGATCATACATTTGGCAATATGTCAGGTAAGATCAAATACAAGTTGCCTGCAGACTAAAGGAAAAGCTTGATTTATCTTATGTTATACCACTGTATAATGGATTCTTCATAGTAGTATTATTGGAATGTAATTTTATTCTGCCATAAAAATGACTCAGGGCTACCAGACAAAACATTTTATACTACTGATTGCCATCTTGTGGAAATATATCAAAACCAAGAGAAGAAATAAAGGAATATATAAAGTGATTAAAGTGTGAGGTATGTAAAAATTTTCAATGCTATTAATATGCCAAAGTGCCTTATCTGAGAAGGGAATTTCTATTATGCAACAGTGTTATAGGTCAAATAACTACATGTTTACCTTAAGGGAAAAAACAAGTATAGTTATATTTTAGGGAAATCAGTTCTATTTCATCCCTATTTACTTGTGACATCCTCATGGTTGTCACAGAATAATTTTGATTTAACATAAAGTTTATGTTAGAATGGTTTAGAGGGCCCTTAAAGAATCACCATCAAAGGTATTAGCAGAAAGTGATTTTAATAGAGACTTATAAAAGCACAACTTGACAGAGTCTGATGGCAAGGTTCACTCTATCACTTACTACATGGATGAAGTATACAGAGGAAAATCTTGTTATAATTGAGCTAGCATGATTTACATAGAGACCGCGGATGAAAAGCGTAAGGGAGACCCTCCCATTGAGTCACAAGGTTCAGAGAAGACCCCTTTGCTTTGCAAACTCCTTCTCAGAGAGGAGTCTAGGTGTGGCTGGATCAACTCCTAGTCTCAGGCTTGGTCAACGGTTTATGTCTAGTACAAAAGGGTAAGGGATTATATGGTTTATCAGCAGTCTAAGGTTCATTCACAGTTTCATGGTGGATCACAATATTTTAGCAGCACTTAATCATTAACTAGTTTAACATTTACAAAGTGAGTTAGTAGAGTCTACTACAGTCACAACTTAATTACAAATCATGCTTACTATTGGTTCACACCCACACACACAAATATATATAAATGTACAAAAGGTACCTGTTAAAAATTCCCCTCAAGTTCAGTGAAGAAATATTCACATCAAATGTCTAGGCATTTTTTCTCAACGGGCGAAGGGTTGAGCCTCGAGGTGTGAATGATTTCAGCCCAGGTCCCATCATCAGCTTTTGGCAACGGTCCTCCAAATATCACAGACCACGAGCTCTGAGAGGCATCCCACTCAGAGGGAGGGGCACAGACCGCGAGCTCTGAGAGGCATCCCACTCAGAGGGAGGTGCTGGGCACAGCCCACTGCAGTCCAGGAGAGCTCAGAGGGCCACACTTAGGACCATCATTTATAGGTTCGCAAGATGATTGGCTTTAGTCATCCATAAATTTCCATCCTGGCCACCATCCCAGGTGGTGATTACTAAAAATTCTCAAGGTTTCAGTGGTGTTACACTTGAGCTATGACTCAGATAAGATGACAACTGGGCCAGGCAGTGGGAGTACATTCCCAGCCTCAGCTATGCAGAATTTCTCATACAGTTAAGGAGCGCTCAACTTGCTCCTTCGTGCTYAGTATACCAAGGCCAAGGTTTCAAGGGAATTTCTGAGATCAACAAACAGCCCATGAAGGGGGCGTGGGGGGGGGGGCAGGGGAGGATTGCACCACCATGGTCCCCAGTTAGAATCACACACCAAACACACTAACCGCATGTTCCGAATGTGAGAGGCCCCACCCCCCACCCCAGTTTTTATACTGAACATGATGTCACATGGTATAGAACATCCCATTGGCCAGCTGGGACAAATGCCCTGGCTATGCTTCCCTGCCCCCAGCTCCCCCTGCACCTGGCAGAGCATGGGAGGCTGAAAAGTCCTCAGTGCAAGCACCACCCAGCGACAACCAAAGCATCAGTGGGCCATCAACGTTCCTCTCATTACCAAACCTGAAACACAGTTCCCCTTCCAGCTACTGGGAAGAGAGTTAACTCTGTCCCAGCCGCAACCAGGACAAGTATATGTAATTTAAATTATATAATTATATCTATATTTATTTGTAGAGTCTATGAACATAATATTTGCATAAGTATGTATTAGATAGATAGATAGATAGATAGATAAATAGAATAAAATCTAAGATTACAGCCATGATTTCAATAAAGCAAGAATTTTATTCTAGGACTTTTTAATTATTTTTAAATTATTTTAAATTATTTCTAATGTAAAAACTCTCATTTAAAGAAAAAAACAGTAATTCTGATGACTAAAATGTGCTCATTATCTTGTAGGGGTTTATATTTCAACACCTATAGGACTTGGATTCGGAGAAGAGAGAGTCCGGATTCTGAGTTTGCCTTTGGTCTCTTCAGATTCATATTGTCTAAGCTTTTGGTATTCTTACATAATTCCTAAACATATACTTTATTTAAGCATAAAACAAAATAGCTTTCTTTCATATATAACATTAATTTAAGTCAGTGTGCCAGCAATATAAGATTGCTTCTGTTTGGATTTCCATGATCAGTCTCAACTCCAGGCCTGAAACTTTGACTCCTTTATAGGTTTGATTCTTGCAGTTATCTTTAATGTATTTTCTTTTTAATGTATTTTCTTTTTCACCCTGCATCCAATATTCATTTCTATACAGAAATGATATTAAGAATCCCTGAAATGTTTTTTGTCATGAAGCTTAAGTAGGCCTCTGCAGAAAATATAGCAAAGTACTAAGTAAAACTTCAGATGTAATCTAAACATACGATTCATTTTATTTTCATGCTTACTGCAAATTAGTCCTGATTCCATAAAACCATTTATAAAATAAAAAGCTTGATATTTTTTCATGAAATTTCACTTTGTTCCAATAATACCAAAATTGCTCTTGCCCCTCTAGGTATTTCATGTACGGTACTAATGTTTACCGTCTAAGAGTTAGCGTAAGTACTGAGCATGTTTTGGAAAAGATCATTTTCCAGAAAGAAGGAAATTATGGAAACAACTGGAATTATGGACAAGTAACTTTAAACGAAACATCTGATTTTAAGGTTTGTTAAACTGTTAGTTCTTTTTAAAGTTTATTTTAGCTAAACTGATATCAGAGTTTTCTGCCAAATGATCCTCAGCTCCTAAGTTAATATCTAGCACTATTTACTAATGCATGCCATCAAATAAATATTAGCAGGCAGAAGACTGGAGTCCCCATTTGAATTGTCATCCCCCCCCAACTCCCTACTCTGGAATTTAAAGTATTATTATTGTAGAAAATAGAAAACCTTAACATTGTCATGGGACATTCAATGTTATCATGAAAGAGAGCTTTCCACAAAACAAGGGTGTTCAAAGCCTATCAAAATCTGACGTGGAGTTTAAAATCTCGACAGTGAGTGTGATATGAAACACTTAGCCATGAGAATATTTAAATTAAGTAACTTCAGATTCTGAAGCAGTATTTTCACTAATTAATTACAGAATAATTCACTGAAAGTGTGTTCCAGACAGACATGTATTTGGAGCCACATGGTTAACAACTGAACTGACTTATCTGTAAACAAAAGAAGGAGACTTATGCTAAACAATTCCTTCAGCAACTCTTCATTGAAAACAATTTCTTTTTATAGGTATTTAGGATGGTTTGTCCTGTTATAGTAGTTTTGATTGATGAAAAAGCACTGCCAGAAAGATGCATTTACCGTCTGAGGAAGTAAATGCATCTGTGACGTGGCTGCATCAGATTTCCAGCAAATGTGTCTTTTATGATCTCACGAAGAGTGCTATACTTAGCTGTATTTCAGCAGCATAAATTCCTTGGTAGCAAGATTACTTTAAATATGTGGATATTAAAGCACAGTAACAAACAAATGAGATTAACTTCAATTTTTCATGGAGATATGCCATTAGATCAGGAGAAGTTTGGACTAATGAGATGAGTGATACAGAATTTGTGTTTCAAAAATTACATGTATTTATATATAAAAAGTAAAGTTATTGAATAGTTTTAAATTATGTTCATCATTTATATGAAGAAGTTCCTGTGTTCCTTAGAATGATCCACTCGGTTTGCATAGTGCTGTTTTATTTTGCGAGGAATCCTGTCTCATCCCTGATGCCCTCCTACAAGTGTAGATTACAGTGGAAATAAGAGCATTCAAGAAAGAAGACAGAAAGGTTCAACATAGGAAGCTGAAAAAATTTTCATTAAATTATAAAATTCTAATTTTTTTTCATGAACTTCAGGTTATTTTTGATGCCTTTAAAAAGCGTGGTCCCAGTGATATTGCCTTGGATGACATTGGCCTGACAGAGGGAAAGTGTAATGAAAGTATTTATGTAGAGCCAACTGTGATTCCAACTGTTACTACTGTCCCTTCAGTTCCTAGTAAGTAAACATTAAATTACAGTTGATTGCAATTTCCTATTACTGCATTGTGTATGAGTGATTCAGAATTTTAAACCATCCGTTTTATAAAAATCTCTCTTCAGCATTATAAAATTATCTTCAGGATAATATACTAGGGATCAGGTTCCCTTCCAATGACTCCACTGATAGCAACAGAACTGGTAGATTCACAGCTTAAACTATCAATACAATATCTTCCAAAACTCGAAGAGTGGAGGATAATTAAAGAATACAGATTTTGTCTCTAAAAGCTTTAATTAGTAAAGCTTCCAGGAAGCCACTGAAGGGGAAGGAAGAAGAAAGAGAAGGAAGATTATAACCTCTATATTCAAAATTATAAGCAATGTAGCAGGGGAATAAGAGAATGAGCAAAGTCACATAATAATATCACTAGAGGTCTAACAGTAAAAATTCACCAAGCTCTGAGAACACATGCACACTGAAAACTGCCATATTTAGGGGAATGAATCTATAATAGTGCCAGAATAGTTTAAGAACAGAGCACAATCTATGTGAGTGTCTAATACCCAAAATGGAGGTATTATCTGGAACAAGGCTCACAATGAATGAGTTCTTTCCAATACGCATTTGGCTGTATTGTTATTCCTACTATATCTGATTATATTAAGAAGGAAAAAGCAATATTTGCTTTGAAAAAAATTTAAATAGGAAACAGAAAGGACAGAAGGACAGTTACCAGTTTTTCTGGTTTCAGAGGAAATGAGCAGACAAAAAAAAACAATCAAAGGACTCTTTCCACTTCCTGATCTAATGAAAGATTTCAATATTTGCATAAATTATGGAATGTGTCAAAACCTAAGCCTGATTTCTGCAATTTTGCCTTTGCTAACCCTACTGCTTGTGGTAAGGCAGGAGTGACGAAGAGATGCTTGCTCTAGTAATAATGGAAAGGGCTTTTTTCCTGCCTGGTGGAGCCTCATCTCACTATCTTCTTGGCACCTCTTCTGAATCTGAGGTTCAGTGAGAAACTGGAGGAGGGTTGGTTTTGTTGGCACATTTTTGCCATCTTCTCCAAGTCAAGTAGAAGTTAATGAAACATGAAATGTCTCTGCCTATAGAGCATATGCACTTCTCCAGACATGTACAGCTTGATCCAGATCCATCATATTGAGGAGTCTTTTAGAGAAAAGCATAGAGATTTAAGCTTCCTCAAAACATTCCAGTTTCACAGAGCTAGTTAGAAGAATCTCACTGAGAAAAATATGAAAAAATGCCTGTAGCCATCATCATAAATCTGGAAAATGTATATAAAACAATGAAGAAAGATTACATATGATGTTAACCAGGTCCACGCACATTCAAAGCAAAAGCTGGTACAAATATGAATAGAGCTTGTGGAAAAAATCATTAAAATATCTGATAGGGCTTTGTAATTTATTGTGAAAGATGCATGAACTTTTTGGAAAAAAGAGATTTCTACAAAAGACCTATTCACAGATGGCTTTAAATCAATAAAACAAACACTGAGTATATTCTAGGACTGCCTCCTATTAGATTTACTGTCACTTATAAAGCACAACTAGTTGCTCTTTTGACAGCATGTAGTAAATAAAAATGTTCTAAAATTAAAATAATAGAAAAAGACTGTTTGCATTGTATTCATGTTGAAGCACTGTGTACTAATATTGTCATTCTATCAAATCTATCACCTCTAAATCTACTGCATCAGGACCGGTAAGAAAACAAAACCTTCTAAATATAGGAGCAAAATTCAGTTTTAAAGCCCCATCCTGAGACACAGGAAGGTAAAGTACAAAAAGATGTCTCTGTTAGCAAAATAAAATTTTAATAACGCTAGTAATTTCAGTCATAATTTACCAAAGTGAGTTTTGGAATTTGATTGCAGTTTTCATTAAAGTAATCCTGTGGAGAGGTGCTGATGTCTGCCACCTCCAGCCATATTCCAGGTCCTATGGGTAAACACACCTCACAAGTTAGCATCAGTCTAATGATTAGTAGTAGAACAACCCTGTGGTAAATAGTAGCTGAGTGCTGCTGCTGTCAAAACACAAAAGAAATGTCATTTAAACTATAGAAATCTACCCAAAATATGGTGGTAAAGTTTTAATATTCAAAAAAAGGAAGTGGTCAGTTGGCACATAACTCCTTATGAAACAGAATAGAGAGGATCCGTACTATCCTTCAATGGGATACAAAAGCACAGTCTAAGCTGTTGCTGGGGAAAAACTAACTTGTTTGTATAGCTTTGTTGAGGCATGCTACGTATACACTATCTGTAACCTGCTGAAAAAAAGTGAATGTAATCAATCATCTTCAAAGAAGTATGAAATTACTTTGATGGATGTAGTGCAGGCTTACTAACACTAATGGTTTCACTACAAATGTCATGTCTATAAACAAGAGATGAAAGAATTTGAGCTGAGCCAATTTCTTTTGCTAGACTTAGAGCTTCAGTAAGAGGCACTGGCATCATTCACAGCGCCACAAAAGCTCATTGAAAAGTCAAAAAAAATTTTTGGTGGTGGCATAGGGAAGCTGGATTTGCTTTTGTCTTTTGCACAAGACTGTCATCTTACGCTTTCATGTAAAACAAAGATTGCTTTCATCTTCATATTCATTTATAACCTGTCTTTTAACACAAACAACAGTGTGGAAATTACAGTGTAGATTCCACACTTAAGATGTGTATGTCAATATAAATTAAAGTTTTGGCCAAAGCACAGTGGAATATTTTTAAGAATAGGTCATATATCACTTTCTACAGTGTTGAGAAAATAATCTATTATGCTCAATGAAAGGATCAAGATTATTGGTGCTGATTGCTATTTGGTTCTCTAACGAGTGACAGCTATATGAATAACTCCATATAAATCTGTGTTTAAAGATCACTGGAAATTATTAAAACATTTTTTCCAGACATGAGTAAAATCAATTACTTCTATCGTTTTTCCATGCAAGAAGATCATTACTGATGTGCCTTACATATAGTCAACACCAGATCACATTTCATCATAACTTGCCCCTGTTCTGCTATTAAGAAAGTTGTTTTTGCTCTGCTCATATCACCAGATGATACTGGCTAAGAATCTTATATTCTTCATGCAGCTTTACAATAGTTGTGTGTGTGTTTGTACGTGCAGTAATGTTCCATAAAAAAAGCCAGTGTAATCTTTATTTGTTGTTAATGGTATTTACAGAAAGTAGTCCTCATTGTGAGCCGTATGGCTGAAACATAACATACTTGTTAGCCAGTGTGTGATTGTTAACAGTTCCTTTTCCTTTCAGAGAGTTCGGCTTTTCTTGCCAGGAGTGGTTTGGTGAAACAGAAAGTTCTATAAGATGGATGTYGTGAGAAAGTTCAAATTTTTCTTGTATTTAGTGGAGCTTCCTCCCAGTAGGATTCAATGGGCAAACTCAGTAGGACTTGTAGATTATGCAGTCCCCAACCAAGTGGCTCAGAGTATGCAATACTGACAGGCAGAATGAAATGCAAGATTTGAGCCATGGAGGGGGGTAGGAGGAGTGTTAAAGTTTAGCCAAAGTCTGAAAGCTAAAAAAATCAATTTTAATTCAAAGAATAAAACAACAACAAAACAAAATAAAAAAGGTAGATTTCTTCTGCCTTAACTTCTATTTCCTGAAACAGGTGGAGGAGCACTGTTTATTTTTGAATAAAGTAATTGCAAACAACAGAAGTGGGAAAACACTAAAGTTCATTCTGATGGTACAGCTGAAATGAAAATAAATGGTATTTCTCAATATGAAGTAAAGTTTTGGAATGTGAAGCTGATATATTTTGGATGTAAACTACCATCTAAACTATTTATTGAAAGAGAATATTGAGTTAGCTATGTCTGTGTGTGAGTGTGTGTATTTGTGTATATACATATCTACAATATTTGCTTTTAAATAAATCTTATTAATTTTTATATATAAGTGCATATACATGCTTATGATAAAGACCCTTCTTATTGGAGCAATTGTTTCAAGGAAAAAGCAAATGGCTACTTTTACAATTTACAAGGTTTTACTGTAAAAGTTTTTAGGGTCCTGGTGAAGTCAAAATAACAGTATAAGGTTTTTTTGGCTATAAAGTTTATTTGCTAGAAGACAAAATGGCTTTATGCTTGAATATCTCTGCTAATGCTGCAAGATGATCAATCAGATAATAAGCAAGGCATACAAGCTAAGTGCATAATTAGGTTATATTTGGGGGTGGTGTCTTTGACATTTTCTAGCTTTTCTGTTAATGTACTAGTAAATTATACAGTTGACTGTATCACATTCTTTTCTTCATATTTTCTGTCATGTGCACAGCTTGCAGACCAATGATCACCAAATGAAGGACAGACTGTGTCCTCCCCCTAACCACATGGGGAAGACTTCTCACAGCACCGTCATGAATACAGTTGTGCACCTGGGCACCTAGCACTTCACAAAGAGCATTATATGAACTATAGCTGTAGATAACACTATGGCATCGATTGTACGTGTCAGCAGGTCTGACTTAGACACTGTAACTAATAAGGACAGTGGATTTCTTACACACCTCGTTTCCTCAATGGTCTGTGTCCTTACTGGAATGTTGGCTTCTCACAACTCATTGTTCAAGCTTTATACCTATGGCACCGTAACTGAATCCTTACAGTGATGAAGTTAGCTTGAATATCCTCTTCATAAAATTACTTTTTCCAAATTATTTTTGTTACAATGGATTGCAAAAGTAATACAATAGGTTAATTATGGTTTTTGAAATATTTTCTTTTTCAGCTAACTGTGGAGGGCCAGTTGAACTCTGGGAGCCAAACAGTACATTCAGCTCTGAGAACTTTCCTAACAATTACCCTAATCAAGCTTTTTGTAAGTCATTCTTCTCCAAGTCTTCAGGAAAAGTTTAGCCATATGAAAGTAGAGATAGTAAATCTGCTTTCCCAAATCAAATGCTGTCAAGTAAAAAATATCTAGGCTATATACAGTGGGATCTTTTAACTGAAGTCTATATGGCACTTAGCAGAAGCTAAGGAATCATACCAGTTGATTAAAAAGTGAAGAAGACAAGCATAATCCCTTGGAATGGGTTCAGACAGGCCAATTCCATCATGCCCATTATGTCAAATATCTGTATGTCAATGCAACAACAGACTAGGTGCTGAAAGTCCCCATTTTACCGTTACACCTCAATGTATTTGCCAGGTTAATATCATCATCTCTTCTGTTAAATAGTTAACCTTTTCTAGGGGCAAAGAATGTGTCTATGCATTTTTCAAGAGATCCTCTTTTTATTGAATGTTTCTTAACATACTAGTGAAATTACATCATTATTCTGCTGATGTTACTTGATTTAGATTAAGCTACAGCTGGCAAAAGTGAAGATGTTTCAAGGTGGTCCATTACATGCTGTTGATGAATGAAACAAGGAAGAGAATTTTGTCATTGCTTCTTAATGAAATTTTAATTATTTATTACTTCACCTTTAACTGGAGAATTGTGTTGGGATGCTAATCACAAGAGTTGTAATCTTGTATTTCTGTCCCACTTGAGATATGGCTCTCATTTCCAGGTATTAATTTCACAGGTTCCCAAATGAGATTCCTACTAGTGAGAAAATACTTTTCATTCCATGAACAGATTAAAACACAGTTGTTTTTTCTCACTTCCTTTACAAGATTTCCATAGTATCCACACTTACATAGACTAAATATGATAAAGCATAGGCTAAACAGAAGCAAATACTTCTTTTTTAAAAAGACATTTAACTTGAAAGACAGGCTTCTGTGACTGATTATAGAAATTATCTTTTATATTATTATCTTTAAATATTAYGTTAATTATAAGACTTAAGTGACAAGACTATTTGTCACATTTTCACAGTTACAAAAGGATTACCTTTGTTACTTTAGGGAAACTCACAGTTGTCATGAATGGTAAAAAATACATGTGTGTGTGTCTTAGGACCCTAAATCCAGTTTTCAAAAGTGTTTTAGAGAACGAGAGTCAATTGAATTTTGGATCTTGACAGCATAAGTTTCTTAAGATAAGATTTAGACTTCTAAGTCTCTTGGGTGATTCTTAATAGTTTAGCAGAAATTTTTTTTCCCCCCAAATCCTTCAACATGAAAATGGCACAGTAAACGTAACAACTGAAAAGGTGATTTTTGTGTGTGTTATTATTTTCCAGGTGTGTGGTACTTAAATGCTGAAAAGGGAAAAAACATTCAACTTCATTTTCAGGTTTTTGATCTGGAAAATATTCATGATGTAGTTGAAGTCAGAGATAGCAGAGGACCAAATTCCTTACTTCTGGGCAAGTAACAGCATTGGGTACTAAAATGAATGTAATCTGACAGCTGGAGCAAACTGATGGATAGAATATAAAGGAAATTAATTCTCTCTAATTTCATTCTACATTTTTTCACATTTTTTGATCTCAGAAATTAGGAGGAAAACTTGAGAAAGCATACTGTTTGTGACATCGCATTTTACAAATGTTTGCACACACTCAGCTTTCTGTGCAATCCAAATGAAATTAACTTCTCAATAAATAAGTCTGCTCACATATGTGGACAAACAGAAGCATAATCTCTTAGTTGAACCTTATTTTTCTTTACTAATGTGTCAAATTTGATCATCACAGTTTTATAGCAGTTAGGTTTGGGGGAATAACTGTATWCATGTGGTAGCAGTATTTGCTTTTGAACCCAAAACATTTTGAAATACGTAAGAACAAAATAGCTTAAATGTATTCATGTCCTCCTGGAGAATAGCTGTCTATACAGGACAAGACCCATTGCCAGATGTCTTCTCTACAACAAACCAGATGACAGTAATCCTCCTTACAGACAAGTCTGCAACAAARAAGGGATTTCTTGCAAACTTTACTACTGGCTACCATCTAGGTAAGCATACGAACCCTTGTATTTAAGAGGTTATACCACTGGTCAAAAACATATGAGAAAAAGTGGGGAGTGGAAGGTGACTCTCAGCCCTTGATCAACAGAAATATGAAAAAGTTAAAGAGAAAAAGCCTAGCAGTTACCCATTTGTACTTCATATTTTCTAGCATGAAAAGTGACACTTTAGTGTAATTGGACCAATGTCTGTACCATCTGCAACTATGTGTGATATATTATGTGAAAAACTGACTCAGTATTTTAACCAAAAAGTATCCAAATGTTAAGATGGCAAATACAAACTATTCCCTATACAAGCCCCAGAAAAGAACATCATTTTTTGACTCATTTGACGGTGTCATTAATATATGTTTGAATGCATTTGTGAAATATTTGTTATCAGTCACATCTACTAGAAAGGAAAAATGTATATGGTAACTCCGATTAATGTTTGCAATACGGTCCTTCTTGCATCTTTAAAAATTTCGTCCTTAGCATGTGAAGGATCTGAGAAGAGTTAGTCTTTGAAATATTTGGATAGCAGTGTTTCTGGTCCCAGCCAGTCCCCTTCTGAAAGACTCCTGCTTTTGTTGGGAACTGCATTTGACTTGTCAATTAGACTTGTCACTCATATAAGTAATTCAGCAATCAGCTCTCCAAAAACATGCAAAATGGAGCCAAATGCTAAAGTACATGGAACAGCAACATGCTTACCAGGACAAATACTTACACTAACTCTTCGTCAAACTTGATGGAATTAATTAGAGACTTTGTATTACTTCTGTGGAAGTCTGACAGCAGAAAAAAGAGAAAGAAAAAGCAGTATGTATTCAGAGATGTGTGAAGTACCATTCATTTGCATGGAAAGTCAACAAGAATCTACGCTCTTTTTCTTACTTTAAATATCATAAAAAGCAAGTGTCTCCCAGCATGTTTAGCTAGCTGCAGCTTTTTTATAGATTAACATTAATAATAATATTAATTTTCTTTAAAAAAATCTTAACCATTAATTTACCTTTGTAAAATCAATTCCATTTAGTACCGTTGTGCAAGACTGAGAGGTAGGTTTATATGGACATACGACCATTTTGCTGCTTCTTGTTCTGCCTTCTCTATCACATTTCTTCAGTCCAACAACACTATGCCTTTTTTTTTAGCTGGTTCAGCATCTTTGCTGAGCCAGCTTTGCCCATATTTTGTTGTAAAATAAAAATAAAGCTTAGCAAGGCAGAGTTCTCAAAGTGGCCAGTGCCAGTTCTGGTTAAATATATTAAAAAGGTTCCATTTGCAAAAGAATTATGCTTATTCATGATCTTTGCAGCCAAAGGACAGAGACTAATATCATTAGCATGCAGGCCCAAGGATACAAGGATTGTCAGTAAATAAATTAATTTGACAAGAAAAGCAGATTTTTCTTTATATTTTATTTCTCCATGAAATATTGAGTTTTTGAAAAGGAAGCATAATTTGARAAGAAATACTTTTTGGCAGTATGCAATATAATAAAAAACCTGTCTAAGTGAGAACTAAGTTCTATGGAAAATCTGGCATCAGTTATGGCCACTGAATGTCGGAAAATGTGGATCAGGCCTTTTATAAACCATATTCTTTTGCTTCCATATCGTACAACAGGCCATACTGACTGATGAATGAATAATTTTATATGAATATTAAAAATTCAGAAGCAAAGCAATTATCGTGCCTTAAATAAGACTTCTAGATAATTAAATGTTTCAGTCAGTAATTTCAGGAAGGTAAAAATAAAGAAAATAAACAATTTTTCAATAGAATTTAAGTTTATGACTCTATATTTCCTGTAAATATAGAGAATGGTGCCATTAAAAATACACTTTGGCCATAGAAAGAATTATAACTTTATATTTACTCTCTATCTGATCTGCTTTTGTTACATAACTGATACTGAAGTAGCTTAATCCTACTTTTGTGAATGCTTTCCTCATTCGTTTCTGTTACTTTTGTCTCTTCCACCTTTCCTCCCAGACAGGTTTCAAAAGGAGACTCTTGACTTTCAATGCCTCTTTACTTGTATGTTTGACTTGACATACTTTAGGGTCTCTAAACTTTTGTGAAAGTGTTGAACATCTGGAACTTGAAATCATTAGTCACTTTTGAGAGGATTTGGTCAGGTTTTGACTTGTCTCATCCCTCCAAAGTTTATTACATGTAACAGCAATGCTAACTATAGCAGAAACTACAAGGTATAATACCATAGATTTTATTCTTAATTAGCTTCTATTTATCTGAAAATAAGCTTTATTTTGAAAAAGAGATGGATAGGAAAGGAAAGAAAAGGAAATCAAAGGTTCTGCATACTATCCACTCAATTTTTGTTTGAGGTGAACTGTATGATCACCAGTGAACACCAACCTTCCTGGTAGTTATGGATTAATTTTCCTTTGCTTTTTTCTTCAGGTGCTTGTGGAATTGACGAGCATCAGTGTGGTAGCGGGGACTGTATACCATTGCATAACCTTTGTGACAGCCTACCTCAGTGTGAGGATGGCTCTGATGAGGCAAAGTGCGGTAAGGTTTCCTTCATAAAAAGAGAAGGAATGCATGCATATTTGGTGGGAATTACCTAGGGAAACAGCCACAAAACCTCAGCTAGCATAAACTACTGCAGCTGCATGTAGGCCATGCCAATTTACACAGCAGTATCTCGTTGAGTTTTGTCAGGGCCAAAAAAACAAAGCCACTTTTCTAAGATAGTGTATGTAAGCTGGTGAAGATCTCTGGAAAAGGTAGGAAGTTCCTCTGTGCTTAAAACTGTGGCTGCTTATAATCGCCTTAAAATTAAATTAAAACTCATTACATGCTTTCCTTCTGTATCCATTTTGTATTCCCAAATTCTATCACTTTCTGCTGTAATTAATTTGAGTTTCACAGCAGTATAAATTATGCAGTGTAGGGTAGAGAATAAGAGTTGTCTTGACTGAAATTCCCAGATAGTCTTGTGGGTGTGAAGCCAAACTGCAGCACGTGGCACTCTCCAGCCTGCCTGGACTCCATCTTGTGGAGGCATTGCCACAGGGTGAAGGGGTGGCACAGCTGCAAAAGCAGCATCCATTGCTCATAGTGGATGTGCACAATCCTACAAAAAGGAGACCAACAGCTGCTATTGCTTAGTCCTCTGGTAAAATCGTTCTTTCCAAAATCTAGGTGTACAGTATATGGCTTCATTTCATACAACATGGAAATAGCATTCTCTAAATAGTTTAAATGCAAAACTGATGTTAAAATCGTGTTGGGCCTAGCATAGAAATTAAATTGCTGTTTCTGACAAAGTGCTGTTCTGACAATCTATTATTGAGCACTAATGGAAGAATTAAAAGCGGGCTTCTAAGCTCAGTACAACATTGTTTTCCTTTGTTTTAAAGAGGACTGCTAGGGATCAGATATGTCCTTGGATTGTGTGCTGACAGTTCTCATTGATTTCAACGTCTTTTACATGCATATGTATATATATATTCATATATATGGCATATATAAATAGATGTATACATATATATATGTCCAAAGGCACGGATTCACTCTTTGCATTAGTACAATTACCTATTTTGTTGCAAACATATTCTTCCTTTGAAATGCATAGAATAAAATTCACTTCAGCTTCTTCTTAAGCAAAGAGGACTTGAATGGGTTTTTCAAGCCATTGCTAAAGAAGGTCTGAACAAAGTAACCATCACCTACATTAACATGATGTACATTTTCCCAAAGATTTTTTTTGCCATAGATTGTCTATTACTTCAAAAGAAATTACTTCACATTAAAGGACTGGGAGAATTGTTTCCAAAAAAACATTTAATCCAAACATTGGCTGAATCAATCTAAGCCTTAAAATAAAATGAAAATTCATTTAGACATCCTCACATTGAGTCTTTTCATTGTCCAAAAGTCTTGCTCATTTTCCTGAAACCAGTTTCAATTTCTTAACAGAAGTGGCAATTTGAACTAGACAAACTGTCATTTTCAAATACTCCAGCTTCTGAAACTTCCTAGGGACTGCAAAGAAAAAGCATAGGATACCTCTTCCTTTGCAGAATTCTATAATATATGACATTTGAATTAAGCAGTTTTTGAGTTATCAATGACTCTCTCATTCCTTACCAACAATGCATTGGGAGAAGAACATGGATCTGATGAGGAGAAAGGAGAAGGAATTATAGTTTAAATAGAAGAGAGGAGAGGTGTCAGAAGTAATTTGGAGACATCTCGCAGTGCACATAAATCTGAGATTTTTCAAGACTGCTCGAAAATTTCTCATGACTGAGGTTTGCGATTAATTAATTACTGTATATCACTTCTTTCATTCATGCACTCTGGGTGTCAAAGAGGCATTCCTAAAAATCTAATATTTTTTTTTACTATAGTGGGTATGCTTTCCTTTTTTGTGGAAATATTTTCGTGAAAAAAAGTTTTCTGGACAATTAAGATTTTTTTTTWAAAAAATATTTTGGCAACCAGTAAATTTCAAATGCATTGTATGTTTTTCCCTACTTCATGCTGGCAATAACTGTCACCTGCCTGAAATGCAGCTGTAGGCCCTGAGACATATATGGGATTCTGTTSACCTTCTTAAACCTTATGGTCCAACTTCCTTAGTCACTACACCAATAGCATAAGGTTTTTCACCAAATACTTAATGAGTTTCCGAATTTTTGTTCTGAATATTTTGTTTTGGGAAAAGTTTTGATAGAAAGATTTGTTTTCAAGAAGCTTTTATTATTTCTGTGTGTGTATTTTAACTAAAGCTGCAAGGAAAACAGTGAAAATTCTCGTAGCAATTGGAACTGGAAAATCCAATTTTTCTGTCAGCTCTGGTTTTAACCTTATTTCCAATCAGTGGTACTGAGCATCGTGTAGCTGAAGCTTCACACAGTATCTGGAAATTACATAATGCTGGCTAAGAAAAAATATTGGTTAGAGTTGATGGAAAATGTACTGTTTATTGTCTATTTGCGAGACATTTGCAAAATACAGGGTATGAAACTCTCCTGTGGCAGAAATGTAGGAGATAACAATAACATTTCCTTCCTGTGGGAACACAACATCCTGGGGATGCTGAGTTTATTACCACTGTAACGTATTTACATTTTTTTGTTGTTCTTTGCTGGCAATAATAAATCTGTTTATATTACATTTCTGTTTGCTTGGGGCAGTGGGGAGGGTGGCTTATCACCTATCTAAAATGCTTCTGTCCATTTTGGTCTACAGTGAGATTGCTTAATGGTTCTCTAAGCATTGAGGGGCTGGTACAGGCCAGGATTGGGAAGATGTGGCACCTGGCATGTGCAGATGATTGGAATGAACAGATTTCAGACAGTGTTTGCCAGCTGCTGGGGTTAGGGTGAGTGAAAAATATTCATTGTCCTTGTAATTTGTTTGCAGATTTGTTGAACATGTATATTGGTGTTTTCCTCATCATTTTACTGATGTTTTTACCATCCAAAAAAAGGGCAAATGTATTGTTCTGTGGCAAGTGAAGTGCTTGGTGTGCCAACAAATTTTAAGTGTTGCAAACCCTGTTTTGATGGCATTCATTACAGGATTGATGACTCTGAATATGGCAGATTAGGCATGAGGATACATATTGGAGAACATTGGGAGACTGATATGGAGATATTAGTCTTTTATCACTTTATGTCATCATTTATGTCTTCATTTTTATGAGGATGGCTCAAGAGTAAAGCTGGAGCAAACAGCAGCCTTGGCTGCTCTGCTATCATACTAATGTTAATTTCAAGTAAATTCAAGATAATCACTTGAGTATTCTGCTATTAGGCTCCCACTACATTTCATACCTATCATTAGACCTGAGCTGTTGGGCGAGGAAACTGTATTTCTCTTGAGGTATACTTAGAGGGGGGAGGGAAGTATATGACTGAAGAAACAGATTTGGCTTCAGTCACTGTTCCAGGAAATTTCCAGGGAAAAGATGGGGATGGCTGAGTGCAGAAGTGTTGTACTTTTCAATCTATGGTAAAATTTATGGCCTAAATTCTGGACTGACTTACACTGTATGCAACTTAACCACCATCCACTGAATAATAAATAGCTTTCCTACAGTGCTGAGGTTTCTAGGGAATGTCACTCATCCAAGTAATAATCAAATTAAATTCTAAGCTTGCAATTCATTATGTTGGTCTCTGACCAAAGTAGGATGCCTGCAAATGCCCTTCTGATAAATTCATTGTAGAAATCACAGAGTTAGGAGGATTTAGAAAAATATCCAAGTGTTATCTGAAAATATTTTTAATCATTGGATGAATGTGTGCTGGTTTGTTTTTTTACTTTTTTCCCTTTGGGCAGGTACCGCATTTACGTAAATATCGGATACCTGCATGCACAAATCCTGATGGTAATTTTTGTATGTAGTTATCTCATTTACGCATGCATATAAGAACATACAAACTATGACTAAATGTTCTTCTAGTGAAATACCTTGTCCTTTACAGTGGCCAGTAGCCTTCTTCCTCTGATTCTTTCTCCCCCTCCCTTGCCTCCTTTCYATCTATAACTTCTGGACACTAGTCATTTTGTGGTCTATTGGTTTAATTTACATTTTTATATTTGATAGGCTTCAGTGAACTTTGCCTTCCATGGTACTATTACCTTTTAAAAATTACTTATGCTTTTGTCTCCATAACGTTCTGTGGCAATATGTTTCAGTTTGTCTCTATAAACTAGTCAGATATACTTGCTAAAGAAATTCCTATTAAGTTTCCTTGTTACTTCTTTTTAATTTCATTTCTCTSTTTATTACATATTCCCATTGTCAAGAAAAAGTATTTTTAAACCTAAATTCCATCACATTCTCGTATCCTGGGTGCTACTGCTGTTACTGATCCTACAGAATTGGGTAAAATTCTCATATATATACATACAAATAACTCCCGTAAGCATCACACTATTTCTGCCTTCCACGAATCCTCCGGTAGCAGCATATTTGTTAATAAGTGGCACCATATTTGTTACTGAATGGATGTTTGTAATAACAGGTCTTGAGTAGGCTATAGCTTATGCTCCTATACTGAATAATTACCTAGAATCATGCTTTATTAGAGAAAGAGGCTAAGGTTCATCTAGGACAATTTACTTTTGCTGTTAATTGCTTATACATTTGCTAGTCTCATTTACTGTTTAATTTATGAAAAGGACTGAAATGATAGRAGTCCTGTAGCATGTCCTGATTATTTATGTAACTGGGCTAGAAAGTGCAACRTTCCACACAGATTCTCATAAATCACATGCGTGAATCCTTTTGCCTCCATTTTTCAAATATGTGACTGTCATATTTGTGATATGTGCCAAACAGGAAGCAAATCTGGAGGCATGCCTATGTGTTCATCTACAAAATACAGCTTAGGCAAATCATACACTGAGCTTTTCACCATTTTACTGGTCTGGTGTGAAACATGCTTATTTCTCCGGGACCAGAGCCAGCTGGGTCTTTACTGAATTGTACCCAGGAACAGGGGTAGACCTTGCAATTTTGCCATACCCAAAAGTCCAACAAGGACTGAGAGTTTAGGACTTGCTCTCAATCCTGCAGTCTATCTTCTTCATGAACTCACAAAATTCTTGAGAAGAAAATGAGTTCATTGGAATACAATGTCTTGTTTGAGATTTCCAGGTCAATTAGGTTTTCACCCTTCCCACTTATGAATGGTCAGTAGTAGCTATATGCCTAGCTCCTTGAGACACCTCAGAAAATCCTGTCTTTGACTGTCAGACCCAGGTTCTCCAGTGTGCTGAGAATATAACATATGGCTGAAAGAGGTGGAAATGATCCCCCAAAATTTATACACAAAAAAATTTTATTCTGATGGATAAATTAGGATAATAAACAGCGTGATCTTACTCTGCTGTAGAGCCAATGAGAGTCATGTGCTGGATGTAAGAAAGAACCTGGTTCTCAGTGTGTTCAGGCTCTGTTTGCAGCATTGAGCACCAGAATTAGGGTAGTCCTAACAATATGGTGATAGACTTAATGTCATGTCAGTTGTCACCAAGTAATAATGTGCACTTTGACCTGAAAGCCAAAGGAGTAGTCTCAACGATTTTTTTGGATTTGTAGGTCCACAGCTTCAGTTAGGATCAGACACTGCTAGTAAGCTTGGCTTAAACCCATTGTTTAAGAAGCTTTATTTCAAATCCAGAAGGTATAGAGAGGTTACTTTTATTTACCATTTGCAAATTTTCATATAAAAAATTATGTGCGTGCCAACATTTAGAAAACAGCAGCTCTTCATATGAATCCACATGTGAACGAAGCTTTTTTATGCCAAAGAAAGTGTTTGCTATTTGTAATTTGCTACTATTCTTCATTGTTTGTTTTTCTGTCAGAAAATCAGCAGATGAAACAGAAACACTGCCCTGTGTCTCAAACACAAATTAAACAAACTGCAAACATCCCACAGCCTGAGAACACACAATGAATTATAAAAAGTGTGAACATATTTTCTCCAAATAAGAAATTTTTATTTTTTTTTTTACACAGGGAAAATAATTGTAGCTATCAGACAACTGCACTTCTGACCTTATTCTGAATATTTTTTTTCAGCATGGTACTACATCATCTGAATCTTTCCCAACATTTGCTACTGCTTGTTGTTAATGAGCACATCTGAGACTGAGTTAGAGACTGAAAACATAGCGATCCATAGAGTATTTAGGTAGATGAGGACCAATAATATCTGAGGAATTTACTGCACAGGTATCTCTGTACATCTGTGTGTAAGAAACTTCTAAAACTATTCTCTAAGTTTTCTGTAAGTTTTGCCTAGTGAGCATGTTGAATGGAATGAGGGTTACTTAACACCTAGCTTAGCCTCTTAAAGGCCATTTTTGTCACAACCTGCAAGATTTCTAAAAGATCATTTTCATTAACAGAAATTAAAGAGCTGTGACACTGCATTTCTGGACCTGCAGAACAAACTGAGTTCTTGTTACTAAACTGAGTATCTCCAGGAAAAGTGTATGATTTCTTATACTTACAGAAATGCTTAACCCTCAWCATTTACCAATAAGTTAATTAAAATAGTAGCAGATTGATTTTTGCGGTCACTCATAAAGCTTAGAGATTTCCAGTTGTGTGTGCTTCAGTACACTAAGAAACAAAATGAAATTATCAAAGGTTTTCTCAAAAAAAGGGTTTAGATTTTATTTCAAAAAGCTGGGGAAGCTTGATAAAGCCCCCGTGGTTACAGAAAAGCTCAGAGAAGTTCCATACTGTAATCCAGAAATTTCAGCATTTATTAAAAAAAAAAAAAAAAGAAGCAGAAGAGAGGAAAATAGTTTGCTCAGTCTTTGCTGAAAAAGACCAAGAAAGATGCTGAGGTGAGATGAGAGATCTTCACAAGTATTATGAGGTTGGTGGAAGCTTTGACTTGGAAGGTTTATAGTGTTTGCCCTATTACAGGGTGTGTTACAGTAATCTAGCAAAACACACATGCATTCAATTGAAGTTTCCCGGTATAATCTGCCACGGAAAATGTAAGCCAGTAATATCCATAAATGTACATACTCTAAGCTTTTCCTGATAGCATGTTAATTTTTTACATTGGTAAAAGCTTCTGCTCACTAACTTTCTCAAGAAACAACTCAGTGACTTTTACACACATTTGCACTTATCGTAGCTCAGTGATTAGACTGGTCTCAGCGAAGTTCCTCATTGTAGAATTTGACTCTGCCTACCTGGGTTGGCACTTTACTACTCTCCCAGACTGTCTAAAAGGTCAAGTCAGGGTTCTGGGGGAATCTCAGAAGTACRTGTTAGTATACTAGTGCTTTATATTGAAAAAAGTCTGTACACTAGGCTGTACATATATCTAGAGACAGAATTAAGTGGGCTTTGTCATTTCCAGGTTGAGAAACGCTGCAGTAATGACTTTTTCAGTAGGGTGAGTCATACAGCTCTCCCAGTGGCACAGCAGGGCTATTGAACACCTCCTTTCTCCTATGCCTAGTCTTACTCTCCATACACAGCACATTTGCAGGCAGATTCTAGACTTCATACTTCCCAGGAGAATGAGATTTACTGCACCTGAAGAGAAGAGATGGTACTTCCTTGATACACAGGTGCTCCCAGTGTTTTAAACCTGCACAAATGGTTCTCTTCTTGCTCCTGAGATATGTATGGCTAAAGGGTCAGATGGGAGTAGGCTGTGACCACAAAAAAAAAAATGATGTAGTCTGACCACAGCTATGTTTTTTACCCATGCTTCCTTGAGAGAAAGCAAATATGTTTCTAGGGTGTATGTTCCAAGCTGGTTATATGCAGCATCATGAAGTATATGATGCAGAATGGGCTATAAAGTAAATCTGGATATGGGTTGCAAACATCAAAACAATTTATCTCAGCAATAGTACACAGAATTCTTGGTGTTCAAAAGGCCATCGTTACAAAAAAAAGTGAGTCAAGGAGTATACCCCACTTCAGAGGAACTATTCTGTTCAATAGCAAACACGACACCCTTGACTTATTCCACAAACAATTATTTTGATTTGAACAGATCTACAAGGTGAAACTTAACTTCTAAGGAAGGTAGCATTTATTCCATTAGATACTTCATGATATAAAATATAGTTTTATTTCTTCTCTACACATAGAAGTATAGTATCAATGTAATTACCCTCCCTCAAAAAAGCAAAACTGTGATATTCCAAAGTTCAGCTATTACTGTTCCGTTTTACATACTAAGTTTTAACTCCATATATTTAAGAATTGGTACTGCAAACCCTTCATTGTAGCACAGAAAAGCAGAAATTGATTATTTACTGCTATTAAAATAATTAATTTCTGTATCTTTCAATATTATTTCTTAGAATAAGATGTAAGAGTGAAAGTACATGAGTCGCATTTTAATTGATGTGAGTTTCAAGCCTCAAAAATCTCCTGATAAATAGTCATTATTTCAGGAAAAAAATGATGCCGTTTATTCTACCAGCATAATCATTTCCCAAACATTCCTCCACTGGTGGAACAGGATAAATATCTAAAAATATGTATGTGTGTCTCTTCCTTCCAGGGATGCAAATATGTCATCAACTGTATTATTGACTGGAGATGGCCCATTTGTCAACATCACCAAAGCAGCTAACCACAGCCTAATATTTACAAAAAGGTGGGTAGAGTGAGGTTTCTTCCTCATACAAAGGATAACTTAAAGTATGGTGATGATTTTTATACACTAATATCTAGCTCAAGTTTATCTGAGAGGTAACATGATTCTGTATGAGGTCTGGACTAAAACGTACCTAAGTTTTACTCTGTCTATTGCTGAATTCTGTGTAACATTGGGCAACTCACTCTTCCCCCTTCCATTCTTGTCCATCTACTCACTACATTTTTACCTAGAATTCAGTACAATCTTAAGTGAAGTCTTTATACATTTACTGTGGAAATGATAAATACTGCTATTTAATAAAAACATTTGCTATCTAGATATCTCTAAATTATGAATATATAATATAGTAGAAGAATTAAAAAGGAGTGACATTCACCCATGGTTATATAGTAGTTATCACACTAGGTTCTCTCTGTACTCATTAGAGAAAAATAAGCACTCCAAATTGTGATCCATCAAGGCATCTCTTGAAATAGTGAGTCCCACTCTACAATCCATTGACCTTACTCATACAGACTTAGGACTAAGTGTGGACTGCTGAGGTAAGCAATTCACAGACAGGTATCTATATTTAGACAAATTAGTCCCACTCAAAAATGACTTCTGGATTTGTCTCCACATTTAGTGGAGTGAATCATTAGATGAGATGATCCTCAGAATACATTCAATTATATTCTAATCTTTCTCAGTCTAAACAACAGCTGAAGTGATTCTGAAGGGTCCTACAAATTGGTAGAATTTCTTGTAGATTAAATGAAAATGTAACGTTAGCACAGGATTATATTCTCAAGAAATCCTGGGATTTACAGTACACCTCCAAAAGAAGAAAGTCTTGTCATCATCAGATAAAAAAAATGTATAATGACTTCAATTACTGTCTTTCTGCTTATAAGAGGGCTTATTATACACATTTCCCTGAAATCCTAGCAAAAGCACTGAGGCAGAAAATTACTGTCTAACTGCTAAAATGCTGAAACCAGGTTGAAACCATGGCAAGAGTCCATGTTCTTTCAGGTTTCCTTTATAAACATACCACATAGTAACAAAGCAGGAGAGAGTTCTTAATTTGCTATGCTGTACTTTATCTACAGTAAAAAAAAAAATTTAAAAAAGATACATTTTATGTTCTAATTATACTGTTAATCCCAAACATTTATCATTCTCACTGGTGGTGAAAGTACCTTAAACTAATGGAATATCATTGCAAACTATTTTTCTTTTTTTCTTGAGTGGATGTCTAAACCAGCATTGCCACAAAAAAATCTTAAAGAGCAGTAATGATTTAAAGATGTCTTCTGTTAATATCCATTAAACACTAAAAAGTGATTAATGCAGGAGGAAATGGAGTAAGTTCATTCATCTTAGTTGTATTTCTATTGCAGAAATAGGTATCTTCTACCATGTTTCATCTGGACAGCTGATAAGAATCATTTTACAGGGTGACACCATTTGCWCACTTTTTTATACATATAATGAATGATAGAAAGATCACACAGATTTGATAATTAAAAAAAMCAAATTCATTAACTGGTAATCAAATTATAAAATGTATTTCTCACGTTGTTTTTGGTCTTTATCGAGTGTAACTGCCACTGAAGCAAATGAGGGCACATATAATAGGACTTGAAAGCCATTGTGGCAGAGAGAGCAAAACTGTTCTCTGATACCCTCAGGTAATGTATTTCTTGGCAGGATAGCTTTGTAATAGGGCAAAATCCTGCCTTGAAGATATATGTGAGCAGATTCCACAGGCATAATTTCTTTTGCCAGTCCTAAGTGAAGATCATACTCACAGATGTCCCAACCACTCCAGATTTCTGCCTGGCATGCTGCTTCATAGCTGACACTTGGAGAGGCACATAGGATGGGTATTCAGCACATGCAATGCCTCTGTTGCCTTTTGGACTCTCCTGTGCTGACCAAGAGACATTGAAGTGCAGGCAAGGAAGTGGTTTTCATACCGTGAGGTAGCTTCAGAAAGAAGAAAAAACAGAGGCCCATGAAGTAATTTCTACTAAAGCAATAAGTAGGTACTGGTGGTGGGACAAAGACCCTCGCTCGTTACATGTGACTCCCTGCTTCAATGTAAAAAAATAGGGACGAATCTGACATGTTGGATGCAACTACTTAAGAGAAAGTGTAGGACCAGATAAAGGAGCTAATATGCAGTACCACTGACCACCCTTTTAAAGCCTACGAAGTGAGCTTGGTCAAGAGTATTTAGTTGCTATGAAGTTTATGTAGAAGATGGTATTGGTTTCCTGTGGGTTTATGCATTTCTGGTTGTCCTCCTTGATGTTTGTCTCACTACCAAGGGACAGCCTTTTGAATTCAATACAGATTTGAATACAAACTACAGAATTTGGTTTCCACTTTTTAAATTACAGCTTTAAAATTATGCATCTATCTTGAAGTGGAAAATGGCTATATGAGACTAAACAGGGCTGAGGCATATCTCATTCCTACCCTCTCTGTAGTGAAGATTTAACTGGGGGGTGGGGGGTAGTTACAYTCTTACTTGCCCTTCTTGCACCACTATGCTATTGCGAAAATGCTAGGTCACATCATGCATTATTTCCCTCACAACACATATCAAATTTTAGAGTAAACATAGTGAGCGATACATAATACCATATCACATTTAAAGTATCCTTCCTTTTTTCTATTTAAAAATTATGTGGAAATGCATACTGTAAACTAGCTATTGGCAGACTTTTTTTTTTTCTCTGATATATTTCCGTGTGTATCAGATTTAAATTGCTAGCACACACACTGTCCCAAGTGTTCAGATTCATTACAGGCTATGAAGATAATCTTAAAACCTCTGGGTATCAGAAATGCTTGAGTAGTTTTGATCTGTGRTCTTGTGCTCTTCAGACTGTGGTTTTATCTCTCTGCTAAATAATTTCTAACCCTGTATATGCAGCTATATATTTTACAGTGCATTATAATCTTAGTAAAAAGATACAGTGATATCAAACTAACCTCTTAAATTCTTTGGTCACACTGATCTCTAGTGGTAAGGTATTGAAAACATCTCAAAAGGTAGAAAAATACTATGTGCAGTTACAATTTTATTGAGAATCTGTCACAGACAGATGACTTATTTCCCTAAAACACAAGGGGAGTCTACTTTTATTTCCAYAACATCCACCAATTAAGTCTCCATTGAAGAGGAATATGTACATTTAATATTATATATAATATAATGTTGTATATTTATAATTAAAATATCATTAAAACTTGTACGACAAAATATTATATTTAACAGTTTGACACTGATAAACTAATGTACTTGTATATAAGCATATATATACTTATATATTTTTTTTATATATGCGTGTATGTATGTATATTTGACAGTCATTTAGTGTTACCTGGTGTGCAGATACTTGTGATTTAATTGCACTTTCATTCTAGAGAACGTTGTTTGAACAACCTGGTGGTTCATCTGCAATGTAACATTAAACGTAAGTACACATACCCTGGGAATATCTCACACAGAAATCAAATTGTTCAGTCCATAAAGCCTGTTTATAGTTTGAATTGAAAGGTTAGGGAATGGACTATAAAAGCTATACTCGTAATGATATAAACAGGAAAATTTACAGTCTTCACTTGTTTTCAGAGTTAAGTATACACTAGACATGGGTCTATACTGAAAACACATATATAAAAATCCAGAAGGTGTGAGGAAAGAACACATCTAAATCCAAGGTATAAAGTTGTGTCTCAATTTCAGCTATAAAACACCAAACTTTTTTCCACAGTAATAGTATTTTTGAATAGCAGTTCAGATAATACAAAGCCTATTTTTCCAAGAATATTACCTAGTCTAATAAAACATTATTTTATTTTATTTTATTTTATTTTATTTTATTTTATTTTATTTTAGCTTGTGGAAAACACCTGGTAACTCAGAACCATGGAACAAGGATTGCAGGTGGAAGTGATGCCAGAAGAGAGGCTTGGCCTTGGATAGTTTCACTCCATTTTAATTCCAGACCTGTTTGTGGAGCTTCCCTTGTCAGTGATGAATGGCTGGTGACAGCAGCACACTGTGTATATGGGTAATGTTCATTGCACTCAGAAGCTAACATATTCTGATACTCCCACAACATGCAAGTATCCAAATGGTGGATAGTCATCAGTAAAGCTGAGTTGAAGTATGACCTAAGCCATCGGTCAATCTTGTATAGAGCAAAACACACTTTCAAAGGATCATACCGAAATCACTGGGGAGTGGCACTTTCTAAAGCGTTTCTAGATGTTTACTTTAGAATGAAATTAATATAAATTCACAAGTGCCTCTTTCTCTCCACTGACTCCAAGGCATCTTTCCGACTAGCTGAGATGGCCATATGACATCCATGCCATGTCTTTTCTTTTTTATTTTAATTATGATGAAACACTTGTTCTATGTGCAGGTTCACTAAGGAGGATTCAGATTATGAATAATTTGTGACACTGATATAAAAAATTAACAACTAGCTCACTGTTTAATTACTGTGTTTTGAATCACTTGTGGGCTCAGCTAAAGGCAACTTTACTTTCTGGTAAACCCTCAGTCCTTACTTTAAAGCAGAGAATCATGGAAACTAAGGAGCATTTTCTGAACAATGAAGAATTGCACTTTAAATATATGGTATTAATACTGAGCATTTGCACTTAACCCATAATTAATGTGGGCCTTCATTAACTAGTTGAATCTCTGCCAGTGGTATAAAGGAGGACATCATATCTCATAAAGGTAAACTCAGTGTTGCCTGTTTCTCCTATATATTATCACAGATTGATCAAGACTTACTGTGCATCATTGGAATGAATCTTGATTTATGTGCATTGATAAGGCAATAATGGATATCCTCTAGCTGTTGTTATTTGTACCATTCAAAGTGATGCATATTTAAATATTTTCTAGGGTTTGCTTCCATAACATTTATAATAAAAACAAGTGCTGTAGAAGACACCTAGAAACTGGAATGGCAAAACAAGAAACATTAATACTCAAAATTACAGTAGTGCTTTCATTATAAATAGCTAAGTAGTAAGGCAGTGGAGACTATGCCAATACCTTAACGCTGTCTCATTGCATGACAGGAGCTATATTCCACACAAAGACACTGAAATTAGAAGCATAAACCCCTCTTAGTTTTCACACAATAAATCCACACCTGTCTTGGTATTTCCTTTTCACCTAAATCACCTTCTATTTTCACTTATGTCTTACTTTATCATCTTGACTTTGCTGGTATTTTCCTAAGTGGGAGCCCGCAGCTTCACACCTTAATTCTGAGCATTTAACTTAGAATCACAGAATAGTTTGGGTTGGAAGGGACCTTTAAAGGTCATCTCATCCAACCCCCTCCTGCCATAGGCAGGGCCATCTTCAACTAGATCAGGTTGCTCAGAGCCCCATCCAACCTGACCTTGAATGTTTCCAGGGATGGGGCATCTACCACATCTCTGGGCAACCTGTGCCAGTGTTTCACCACTTAAACRCTCCTAGTTTAGAACAAGATAACCTCTTGATGTTAAGCCAAAGAATCAGCAGAAACCAATTCAGTACAACAATCAGGCTGAAAACATATTTTTGAAAGGATGACCTGGTTGATTAAAAAATAGCTAATAAGTTCTCTAACTTAAATACAGCCTCAAACCAACTTTTGCTGCATAGCTCAGCAAAAAATGCAGATTATGTCATATTTAGCATGTCTTTATAGATTTCGATTAAAAAAATCAAGAGACCAATTTTCTGAGTCCATGAGCTGCAGCATTTCCAGCGACACTTTAGACCTATTATTCTTTAGATATTCCATAATAACTTTCTAACTGGGACTGATATTAATTGCCTGGTGGGCAGTCAGCAATATTCTTCACAGTTTTGAAAAAGCCATAGTAATTTAGTTAATGTATTTTCCTCTGTGTCCTCCTCTACTGTCTGATTAATTCTTTATAAATAATGCATTATAAGCTTAACATAAAAAAATCAACCACATATTTCTACAGTGTGGATGTTTAAGATAGTATTACTATCACAAAATTGTAACCACATCTGCTACATTCCATTTATTTTGACAAAATGTGCAGATGCTATGAATTACCATGAGGTTAAAGATTAGCATTTTACCTAACATATTTTTCAAAACTTTCATTAATCATACATAATTGTGAATATTCCTTGCAACTTCTAGGAGGCAACTGAAACCATCTCAATGGAAAGCAGTTCTTGGTTTGTATGACCAATCAGATATGACACAGCCTTCAAAAGTAGTTCGAAACATCAAACAAATAGTTATAAATCCTCATTACATGAAGCGTACAAAAGATAGTGATATTGCAGTCATGCACCTTCAATACAAAGTGCAATATACAGGTGAGTTGTTATTTTCCCATAAAACAGATTTGCTCTATTATGCAAAACTCTAACTGTGCTAAGCATATGAGGGTGATGAAGTGGTTGTACATTTGTTACAATCTAATCATTCTGGAGTCAGTCCAGTACTTCCTGGATATCTTGGCCAAAAAGTGGGTTTGAATTAATGAACATTTTCTTATGTGACTTCATAAAAACCTGAACACAGGGAAGAGGTTGAAATTGATTGCTTGTTTCTCATTCACAGATTACATACAACCTATCTGCTTACCAGAAAAAAATCAACAGTTTTTACCAGGAATTAAGTGCTCCATTGCTGGCTGGGGTAGTATTATGAACAAAGGTGGGTCATCTGCTTGGAAGATTATGACAGGCATGAAGTCTTGAGGGAAAGTTTACTCCTGATTCCACAGGGGTTGCTAAGGTTGAATAGTTTAGAGACATACTCCTCCATATGAAAATTTGGGAACTATCCCCCTCCATTGTTCCTTCTCTCAAGCAAAGTAATGGAGTTATAACATATTTATTAGAAAAAATATACATATCTAAGATCATTAAATTATGCAAAAACATTATTGTATGCGCTTAGAAGTTATGATGACTCCTTTACTCACTATGAAATATGTACATCTTATTTCAAGATATTGGGTGGGCAAGGAGGAAGATTAGTCTTTCTGAAAATGTGCATATGATTTTCCTCAAAAGTCAAGCATACTGACTGTAGTGTGAAATGTATGTTCTGTTTGTATACCACTCCAGATTTGGAGTCTCTGTGAAATAATAAACATGCCATTTCACTTCCACAGTTGCTTGTACATATTTGCTTCTACATTTTCAGAATAAAATTGCATTTAAAATTTTGGATAGGAACTAGTAACAGAAATTTTTATAAAAACTTGAACTAGTCAATCAAAGTTACACAATGAATAGTGAGGAAACATTGGACAATCCAAGCTCCTAAGTCCTTAATTATTCCTTAGATCTCCCCACAGTGAGTTCATAGTCATTGATTTTAGTAATCTTGATTTAATTATAACCGAATTCAGTCCCATTACACAAATGAAAGACAGGATTCAGTTAATGAGCACCAATTAATCAGTGACTGTGATACAGTGGTATAAGCCTGAATAATACAGCTGTGAGGCAGGACTTCCTGCTGCTCGGTAGCATGCTGGAACAGGAACAAAAGCATCRGTGTTCCTAGCAGGATGTACATATTTATTACAGCAAGGTAAACGTACTTTGTATTTTCATCAGGTCCCACTTCAGATATATTGCAAGAAGCAGAGGTGCCTCTCATTTCAAATGAAAAATGCCAACAACACATGCCAGAATATAGCATTACTGAGAATATGATCTGTGCGGGATATGACACAGGAGGAGTAGATTCCTGTCAGGTAAATACAAGTGACTCATTTCCACTGCTAGCATACACCACAAGTAATTACTGAATAAAATGCTCCCTGATCCTCCAATCACTAAAACCAGGACAATCACTGTCCATGAATATAATTTCTACTCACAGTATTTTGCCCATTTAATATTGTATCAGTATAAAAGTTGAAAAGATAAAAATCTATTTTGTATCATATTGACATAAACAACCATGGAGGGAGATAAATATGAAGACTGGAAATTTTCTACACTAAGCTTTGAATAATTACTGCTGAGTAATTCCATGAAGGAAAGAGGGACATGCTTAGGGAAAAGCAGAGTAGAGAGAAATAAATACCAGAGAATGAAATCTCAGAAATGCTTCACGCAGGGAAAGAGAGAGAGCAATGATGCTTTTCCCCAGAATCTGTAGACTCTGGAGACCTTTTGTAAGTGGATGCCACAGTATTTTGGAGAGGCTGCCTTTCTGCATTGATCTCATATGCTGCTTCCTGGGGATCTAGTTTTTATCCACTCCAGCCCTGCTTATAAAACACTGCTGCTCTTTGAGGACATAGTCAGAGTTGGCTGTCATATAATTTTTCTTCCAGCAATATGGAGTCTATGGCATGAAGACTGGCTGGTTCTCCTCAAGTATGATGAGGAGCACTCTCACGTAATTGCTCTTGCCTTGCCCTCGCAACCTAAGCCTTCATCAGGTGCAGTGACTTTGGCTAGTTTAGTCTAGAAGGAGGAGTGTATGCAAGCCTAATTTCACTTGCCATTCCTTCAGCCCCTGTGGCTTTCCCGTTTCCTTTTTGCCTTTTGAACCTCATACTGAAAAAAAGCAGTGTAGCACCATAGTCTGATACAGAGTACAAGTGACCAGCGTTGTGATCAATGACCATTCAACCAGGAGCAAAGACAAACAAGTGAGTCCTGATAGTGCTTCAGCCTTTAGGCTGCTGTCACAGAAGTATTTTAATGGCCGAGTCCTTGCAGAACTCTCCCATAAAGCTCCATTCACAGGGCCATGAGAAGACAAAATAATACTGGTTCAACTAACTTGATAGACAACGAAAAATAGTCATTATTTTCTTTCTCATCAAAACAAGACACTCATGGCTGACTCATTCCTCACTCAGGCTGTGGGATTAATCAGATTTGGTCTCCCACACTCTATTGCAATGCTACATCTGCTAAACTATTGAGAAGGAGGTGTCAGAAAAGGACACCTCCTCTTCTGGCAATCTTGCCATCTTTTTCTCTAAGTTTGAAATTGCAGAAACTCTGGGGTGACTGRAAATAGAACTGCATTTTGGCTGAATAGATTCAACTAAAAAATAATCCTACACATTTACCCAGGCTTTGTGAAAGATGAAGGGCTAAACATAAAAGTAATAAACAAAAAAAAAATCATTTGAAACCCAGTCCTGTATTGAAAGACTGATAAGAGCTTAAGATCACATCCTTTAAAAAAAAAAAAAGAAAAAAAGGAAATGAATTATCTCAGAAATTTTTCCATATGGAAGAATTCATATTGGTCTCACTTCTGGTGCCCAAGACACTGTTTGCTTTTAACTATTGAATTTCATATTGCAGGGAGATTCAGGTGGCCCTCTCACATTTGAAGATGGTAACAAGTGGTTTTTGGTTGGTGTAACATCATTTGGCTATGAGTGTGCACTCCCCAAACGACCAGGAGTGTATGTTCGAGTCACCATGTTTGTGGACTGGATCAAAAAAATCATCTATTAGCTTCATATTTTTTAGTGATAGAAATAGAATTTAAAAGTAAGCTTTGAAAGTAAGCCATTGTATAATGATGCAAACCAGACTGGCATTCCAATCTCACAGTTAGAGACACTGAATAAATATTTAAATTTTGGGGAGGAAAATATTAATAATTAAGAACTCCATTACCAATTGAGAGCAATATTTCAAAATAGATGCTGTGGTTTTGTTAATAAATAGTTTTATCACTTTACTTTTTCTTTTATATGAGACCATATAAAAGGGGAAACAGTTTCTTTGAACACCTGTGTGTTAAATGCATAGAGGAGGGCTTTACAAAGCATGGGCAGTAAAAGTTTGCAAACTGCAAATGCTTTATTGAAAAATGGTCTAAATTATTAATTTCAGGCCAAACGTTACCTGTTCTTATGTTTTTACACTGTATTTTTCAACATGCATTTTCATTTCAGTGCATAGTCAACTGTTCTTGCTAATCTCACCACATATCAAAATGAAAGTATATGTTATCTGTTTAAACTGGGCTCATGGGAGTTCTTCTGTTTTGTCTATTACAAAAAGCTCTGGAACGAGGTTTATGGATTGTGCATAAAGGCTGATCATGTATCATGCTGCTTTCTAATGAATAAACTGAATGTAAGCCAAAAGTCCTCTCCTGTGGAATTCGTTTGGAATTAATAGAGTTAAATAAGGATTGAATATAGCTTTTTAGTTTTCTTTTTAGGCAAGTGTTTTGGCAATTATTCAAGCAATTATAGATAGGTGCTTGTGTACACCCAAGCACAGACTCACCATACTGCAACTTCCTCTCATAAAAAGTAAGTTTTTTTAAAAACATCTGCAATAATAAGTATCAGCTATTCCTGTTGAATAAAAAGTAATAGCGTTCCTTTGATATATTTCATGCTTTTTCTGTACTGGTGACTTTTAATACTGATTCTGTGCTTTGTACAAAAACTATCACGATAGCCCATTACAGCATTCTGAAGGGGAAAGAATATGAAGACAAAAAGTTTTTTTTTATCTTTTTGAGCTCTTTTCTAAATAGGTTTTAATTAAAATATAATTATCTACTTGTTGAAATGCCTTAAATTCAATAGTGTCTTAATGTTAGTGTAATATGATGCATTTCCTTTATTTCTGTTTTCAGACTAGTGTAGGAATTTAATATATATTTTAATTCCAAAGTACTGCATGAAAATGCAAAATGCATTCTAACTTATTGTGCATGTGTATCTACACATATACACATAGATGTATGATTTTTGTCAGGAGGTCCCACACGTGGTGCTTTTGAGCACTAAATGCAGATGTGAAGTGCTCAAAATACAAGGCTAGCTTACAAACACAGGTTGGCAGTCACTGATAAAAAATACCAAGTCCCAAACTGTTTTCAGGACTTCATAAGCATTAGAGGACTAGGTCCAGACCAAAATATTTAGCTTTATCAATACATCTGTGACCACAAGGAAGACAGACAGATGCAATTAAGCCAGAGAAGAAAAAAGGTGTTTTAGACACCTTCTTTCATATAAACCATACAGTTTTTAACGTTAAAATGTTAAAGTTGCAAATCCTATCTTTCGTAGTGGACTACTGTTTCTCCTGTTACTCTCCTTCACTTGAAAAGAGACACTGAAAATAAAGTGCATTCTGCTATGAGTATAAATTGATTCAGATGAAGCAATTACGTTAAAATGCTTAATTAAAATGTGACATGATTTCTGCATTATTTACCATACATCACCATTGTAAATGGTGTTTCAGTCTGTTAATGAAATACAAGAGCCAACTCAAAGCAGACCCAGTTACTAGAAAATGTGCTTCCCAGAATTTCAGTAATATACTTCTATTTATGTATACTTTTTGCTTCCCAAAATGCAAAGCATAGATGTATTTTGATGTATACATTAACAAACCATCCCCTCAGACTAAAGAATTTCCTATTATAAAGAAACACAGATGTAATTTAGACTAGTATAATTAAAAAYAAACATTTTATGTCAACTAATTTATGTCTAGATAAAACTAACATAACCTTAGTTGACCACATTCTGGCCTTCATTCAGCATCCATTACTTCATTTGCCTGCATATTAACCTCTGGAGAAGCCAGTCATTACTATGTTAAAACATGTGGGCAGAATGGATTATTTTCAGTTGAGTTACAGCTCCAATATGCTTTGAAATAAGCGGTGGAAGCTTGATGCTGACTTACACTTGCTTGCACCCAAAAAAGTTTAAAAGATTAAAGAAGGAAACAAGACCTTTCTCTCTCAGATGCTTCTTGCTTGCAAAAGGCCAAGATCACTATGGAAAAAAATAAAAATTATATTCCCTGGGGAAAATAGGGGCAGTGGGAGTATAATGTGTTTAAAATGCCAAATTGAAGCCGTGCCATCCACCTGAGGACTAGCTAAGGTTTACTGTCCATCCTTCAGTTCTTTGCCTCACCTACTGCTGCCATTTGGAAGAGATTTAGAGAAGCAGTGAGCAGAAGGGAATGTGGTCACCACGAGGGGACCCCACAGATGTACATAAAAGCCAATGAGCTTATTCAAAGTGGGTCTAGTTGATGAAATCTGTCACCTGAAACTGGAAACCATTTTCCTTTCTCCATTCTGTAGAGTTTAATGTGAATATGAAGGACAGAGAGGGTTGGGGTTTTTTGTTGGGTTTTTTTGTGTTTTTCTCTTTAAATAACAATTCTGTTGCCACTAATGGACCATGTCACATAAATATGTGTTGTTGTTTTTCTGGAAACCCCAACAAAATCCAAAGGAAATACCAGCATAAAGTCTAATTTCTAGGTATTCTCTCTGCAAGTGTGAAACACACCTATCTTTCCCCCTTTCCTCTTTTACCCTTACTCCTATCTCCCTTTTGTGTGTGGAAATAAGGGAAATAAAGATCAAAGAATTTGATATGTATGGGATTTGTGTGTTTTGCATGGAATAGGATCATCTACTTAAAGGTGGCAATCATAAGACTAAGTTTGAACTGTGCACCGCTTGCAGTCTTTTACATAGGATTCTTAAGAYTGTTTAGATTTTACTTGGTATCTAGGAACAACATCCTAAGCAAAGGAAATACATGGAAGGAAACTATTTCCTTCCCCTAAGCAGGTGATATGATATGGAAATATTTTGTCCCAATAATCAATATTTCTTATTTACATAGAGAATCTAAGTTCATTATAATAAAAGCATTGCATGCCACTTTCCTTTCTTCCTTCACACAGGGTTTAAGACTGATAAGTGCCCAGCAATCACCTTCACCCTGTAAGAAAAACGTCTAAAGGTATTTGCATTCTCCTAATTGCTGCAAGGAAATGACTTCTGTCACTTCTGCTGCATTAACCAGAATATCGATTGCTACACCTTTACATGTCCTTTAGAAGCACAACGTATCAAGAAATAGTTTTATGTAAATCTTCACTCTCCCTCCTTCCCTATTTTCTTGGGGGAGTTAATCCTTCAAGACCATAAAAAAAAAAAAAAGTGTTTTACGGCAACTGTTCCTAAGAAAGAGAAATCTGTTGCCCTCAGTTGAGTCAAGCAATACTTAAGTCAGGAGAAAAATAATTCTGGTCTTGGTGATCATGCAGGATCATAGTATTTTCTCTCTATTTACAATCACTACAAAGGAAATTGAAATAAGGGAGTGAGCAAAGAAGGAAGTTCTGACTGACTGGAAAAACTACAGAATATTGTAAGTAGGAATAGCAATGCTTAACGTGAACTACACAAGAATGCTTCTTCAAAGAGGAAGTAAAAACATGGCATTACAGCAACTTTAAGACACTTCCAAAAGTGCTTCAGCAATAGCATTGCATAATTAGTGTCAGTGGTATTGAACATTAAACATTTGGGTTTTTTTTTTCTTTTACTCAGAAAAACTGATACATATTTGAAGTTCAACGCTGTGGTCAACATCAGCTAGCACACTGTACGCAACCCAAAGAGTAATACGCTTTTGCTTCTGTCCAGCTCTCCCCAACTTTCACCCAGCAGTAGTTTTGCATCTGTGTTAATGGAACTAGCTTGAATTCGTGCTCTTGAACTCTTGCTGCAACTGCAGCAAAACCCATTAACTATCTGCTACAGCACCAGACTGTCACCAACAAATCAGCCAGAGTGCTATTGCTACCACCCCAAGATCTACTCCTAATGACTGGTAAAACCATTCTTATGGCACAGAAAGYTCTTAAGGAAACAGAGAGAATGGACATTAATAATGTTAATAATAACTCTAAAAGAAGATTTTTAATGCATCAAGGTTACCTCTAAATCTGTCTATCAATTAATGTAATTAACGCTTTCCTAGCTAATAGTCTGAGTAATGTTGGGATCAATCTATTAGTTCCACTTCCAAGAAAAGCCATTTATCTTCTCTTTGATCCAGCATTACATTATCCCTAACAAACTATTAGCTATATTTAAATGATCTTTAATGTATTTTTACATAGATTTACTGAAACAAGTAACTTTAAACTCTTGCCCATTGTGATATTATCTTTCTTCCTCAGAAAAAGTAAAAAATATTTTACTTAAATAACAACTAATGGCTGCCTTCAAAGGACACCTCATTAACGAGGTATCACTTGCCAAGTGATTTATGTTGACCTTGGACCAATATGTCAAAAAGTTATGGTCATTCCCTGGCAAAGTGGATTCATTATACGACATCAAATGACTTTTATGAATCCTTGAATTTTTCCACATCAGATCAATGTCGCAACATGGTGGCTATCTCTGCTAGTGACCATATTAATATGTAATAAAATAAATTGTGTGCCTGAGGATCAAAAACTGTGTTGTGTGCAAATAAATACTAAACAAATATTTTGTATCAAACATTTATGCAAAGATAAATAATTGTTACACTGTAAAATTGTTAGTTCAATTTACAGTACATCAACTACATTACAATGCATGAGAGACTAAAGGAAACAAAGAGGGTTTGTTTAACGACAAACAATCTTAAAACTGATACACATTGTAGATATTTCCCCATAAAAACTTCAAATGCTCTGTTCATTTCATTGCTGACAACTAGCTAACTTACATCTCTTAGCAAAATAAACACATACCCTTTATTTAGCATGGCATATTTTGTTACTGAATTAATAATCAAACATTATATAAAAATGATATGAACATTTGCCTCAAGGGGGAGCTTACAGTTCATTCTTGTAGATCCTCTGCATTTTCAAGCCATTCCAAGCTAATGTTCTTTGACGACATTATAATACAGCCTGACTGCAAAATGTTATTTTTGCTTTGTTTTCAGTCAGAAAGTCATTATACCTCCATGCTACTGTCCTTCCTAGGCGTCTTTGAAATCCATAGTGTGGACTGGTTTGGACTGGTTTTTGTTCTTCCTTTACTGAAAAATAAAAATATAAACTATTTTCAGTGCATTTGTGCCTTTGCAGTCCTGATTCAGGTTTGTGATCAGACCTGGGTATTTCATCCCCTATTTGAAGGCCACCTTTGTTGCTTTCATAGTATAGGTTCCCCATCCACAAAAGGGTCGTGCCCATGCTGCACCAAGCATAGGACCGCAGCGGTGGGTCGAGGTATGCAACTATTACCAAAGTTACCAGACCACCCTGCTTAGCAGCACTCCCCCCAGGAACTGAACTGACTTGGCCCGTATTTTTTTTTTTTTTTAGTTCACATTCAACCATACCTACGCATACAGAGTGGTCTTTTCAGAGATGGGTGTGGACACTGTTTGACGAGGGTGGTGGGAGGCTGGGCGCTTCCCTTGTCTGGGGGGATGTATGGGGGATGGGAGCGCACACGCCCCCCAGCCCACGTCCAACGTGCTCAGGGTGCAGCCCACCCACCCCAGGGGCTACCGCAACCCTGCCCACACGCGTCCTGGAGCTGCACCCCCATGACCGCGGTACACTAAGGGGTGCCAGCATGTACTGGTACGCCAGAAAGCCTCTCCCTTCAGGGCTTGACCTAACTTCTAATGAAGTAATGGCACATGAATCAGACTCCTAGCAATGAATGACTGGTAGAAAGCTTCTTTAGGCCTAGTTTTCATTCAAAACTGTCAATAGTAGTTTTTGTGTTTGGTTTTTTTTAATAAAAAAGATAAAACTGGTTCCAAAAGTACTTGCTCTGCAACACAGCAAAATTGTTCACTCTAATCTTTACAGGGAGCCCTGAGGTACCCTGTAAGTTGATGCCAGTCTTTCCATATGGCTAGCACCTCTGCTACGACTGCCACGACAGACCACCTTTCCTCACTTAGATGGCAGATGACAGTGCACTGCAGCCTACTGAAAAGAAAAGKCACTTCATGAGCCACTGCAGCTGTATTTCAATCAAAATGTTTTAGTCTCTGGACAGAATATTTCACACTGATGTTTTCTTCCAATTAAGTAAAAACCAGAGGAGGAGAAGTAGCCCTACATAATTCTGTAAGTTGGAAACCTGAGAGTCAAGATCCCAACAGTCCTATACGTTCAGTTTTACTCCTTTCCTGATGTGTAAATGTAAGCGAGTCTGAGTTGATTTAAAATGTACTTTGAGGGAGCTGGACGGTACAGTAGTTTTTAGTCCCTCCAGACTTACCTCTGAAGTCCTACAAAGTAATGCATTATGTACCTGAGCCCATTGGAGTAATTGAAAAGACTCCCATTGGCTTCAGTGGACTTTAGATCAGGCCACAATGCTATAAACAAAGCAATTGCAATGAATCAAGTAGTTTCAGCACTTCTTTCTTTAAGAAACTGATTCATTACATTCTTCTAGATTAATACAGCAAAATCAAGCATATTTTGTAAATTAATGATGAAATGATTTGAACAAAGAGTCCTTGCCACACAGCAGGAATAATTTCTAAATACCTTGGATCAGAACCTTAGCAGTATAAAATGAGCTTATCTTCAGCGAACCTGCGCTGATCTTCAAGTTATACATCTGGTTCAGGAAATAGGTTTTAGTAAGAAAGGTAAGGAAGATGCAATAAATAGCTTGAGCATATCGCTGTTTTGACCATCAAATGCAATCATAGAAACTGAGAAATATACCAGGTTGGAATTTAAACTTTCTGCAAGGCATTCAGATGATAATGGAGATGGGTCTTTGAAGCAGTTTCTCCTTGCTTCCCTGGAAGAAATGAAAGGGAGAGCATCTAAGCATGAATGAGCTGATCATTTCTACTAGCTACAGGGAAGATGTTTTGCTTTGCCTTATTACTACCCTTTAAGAGCCCAACGCCAGGCAAAATTAGTCATGACCTTTCAAGCTAGGCATGTCCTGGTTGGCCATGGATTGTGGCTTTCAGAGGAAAGGTCACCATGTTGTGGAAGCCTAAAAAAGAATGAGAAGTCAGGTTCATTTGGAAAGTTGGGGATCCCTCCTTCCCCAGCAGGACAGAATCCCTTTCCTAAAGCTCTACAGTGTCCAGATGATCAGTTCAAGTGGTTGTCTCTTTTTTTGATTCGCTTTTTACCCAAGAACTGTGTATTTGTGATGAACCAAAATGATTCACAAGGTAAGTCATATGTGGAAATATAACTGAAAATAGATGGGGAAACATTTTTTAAAAACAAAGTTCTGTTTCAATAGATAAAAAAGAAAATACTTCATTTTTGGTGAAACAAGAATATCGTCTTCTGACTTAAAGGAATTTTAAAGAAAATTCGTTTTATTTTCTTTAATTAAAAGTTCCGGTGCAACCCAAAATGAACATTCTGAAAAAAACATCTCTTTTGATTTAAATTCATTTTCTCCCCAATTTTTGTATCATTTAATCTTCCAAACTAATCAGCTAATAGAAAAAGTACAATCTTCCAAGCTGAATTTCCAATATCTGTGTCATGCAATTTTTAAGTATTGGAAGTTCAGATGAATTACTTCTGGATGAACTGCTATAGCATCAAAGGCCTGATCAAAGCCCACTGAAGTCAACACTACTATTTCTATTGATTTCAGTGGGCCATGAATCTCTCCTTGTTTTCCCAGGAGTATTTGAGAGCTGAACCTTTCCTGGGGAGAGAAAGAGCTGCCAGAAAGGGTATGAACACGTATGTCATACTCACCAAGAAATCCAGGTCCATTGTGATAAGGGTTCCAGATTTAGATTACTTAAATAACTGCTATTGTTATACATATGATTCCTTTATTACACTCTTTGCTTTGAGTTGCCAACCTGCTACAGCCCCAGCACTGAGGTGTGGATACAACCTTTCACAATGAATTTGCCTGCCATAAGACAGGTTGCAAAGTGCACATTTTCCTTTTCTTTATAGGAAAGTTCATAACATAAAGAAAAATTATGAGGTCTGCATCATAAACTAGATTGTGTCTTTATGTTCACTTGTTTCAATGAGACACATCACTAAGGAGTGCTGCGAACRTCAGTGTACACTCACTCATACAGATATCAGCACACCCGACATTTGGAGTGTTTTCTCACTTGAAATAAGGTATTTCAGCTATTTGCAGAAAATGCTAAATAAAAAACACAAAGAAAAAATAAAGACTAAATGTAAGGAGGAAATATTTTTTTCTAATTTCCTAAAACAGTGATGTCATATTCCTTACTAGTACTGCTGCTCTTCAAGAGGGATAACAGCTTGTGAATCTGTTTATTACTCTTGTTATTTTACCAAAATAATGTTTATCCTTTTCTGGATTACATTAACTTGAGAACGCTTCCTGAAAAAACCTGCAGAATGAAAGATATCCTTGAAAATTTCAAAAAGAATAGTTCAAAACAAATAAAATTTATAAGTTGTCATATCTTGGTCTATCACATTTTGAGAAAGATGAAAAGTCCAAATAATTTTAAGGCATGGATCAAAACATATCCTATTTCATAGGCTGAAATGTTTCCTATTTACATAATAATACAACTGTTCGATACTACATCTCTGTACACCTGTCTATTTATTTTATGCATCTTCTTTGACAGATACATGATGTACAGAGGAGTTGCACTGGCGTGTGGCTCAAAACATGTTTTTGCTTTTTGTTTTCAATTTGTCTGCTCCAGTGGCTCATCTGTTCTACATATAAGACGTGCTCTGAAACAGCATTAAACAGCTGCTGATCCCTCAGGTTTATCCTTGGAACAAACTGCACTTTTGGTCAGAAACTGAGGTGAGTCCTTCAGTTCGCTCTCTATCACTGAGGACCTCAGTATTATTCCCCAAAGCCCAGATGCTGTATAGGTGGTAATCATGATGGAAGAGGTGAAGTAAAAGTGCTGCCAGTAGCTCAGCCTATCAAATGGTCAGCAAAGATGTCTTCTTCAGAAACAGATGAAGTCCTAGTGGCAATATACTTTGAGAGACCTGGAACTATTTCAGTGCATTGTGGAAAAGCCTGATGGTGAATGTTCAGCTGTAAACTACTTGGATTTTCATAGATGAAAAGATGCTTATTTGCATATATGGGGACAGATGTAAGCAGTCTTTCAGTATGAATAGCTTGCCAATGGAAACATGAATTCTGCATTATGAGACCATTTTGGATTAGTATATTTTACCTTTTATGAAGCATCTGGAAACAGCAAGTCCCAAAAGCCACCAGTATCAACAGCAGTAGGGGTATAGTGGGTATTACGACATAAATTAGATTTGGAATTATACCTACAAGACAAAAAGTTTTCATTAATGCCTCCCATGTTGAAATACTCTTAACCACATGAGTAAAAATCTGGAGTAAAATATCAGAAATACATTAATTTACACAAAAGAACATTTATAAATTCCTTCTACAGGAAGAGCTCCAAAAAGATGACTCAACAATATCAAGAATAAAACAGTACTTCTCCAGCGATGTGTAAAACATATCTTAAGGACTTAAATTCTGACATTTTCTATGTGCATCAATGTGAGATCTCCAATTTTGTAATTGAAAATTCAAATATCTAAAGAAAGTACATTTCACAGCCTACTATTTTCACAGTCCATATTACCTGTCTGCTCAGTTGCCCTTGCATGTTGGACTCCCATCCATGCAGGACCACAAGAGGAACGAACTCTGCTCTTGTCTCCCCATTCCCCTTAAAAGAGAAAGATACACTGTCCTTGACTAATGAGGAGAGACCTAAAGGCACTCCCCTGCAGATCTCTGGGCAAAAGGAGTCAGAAATGGTACACATTGAGACTCTATTATCCGCTTAGAATAGAGGATGGGGTCTACAACTTCCAGAAAGGGGCTGCCTATTTTTCAGTAACTATATGCCCATGTCTTACAACGGTATACATTTAACGTACAAATCGTGGAGACTTTCTTACCCATTGTCCTCTTTTGAACATATTTTCACTAGCAAGAATAAATGTGAATATTCAGGTTGGGTTTGTTTATGAGTTTTAGTTACAGAGTTTTTGAATGGTTTGTATAAATAGTATTATTGATTTCAAAATACAGTTTATCAGTATATCCATTCCTCTGGAGTTACAAACAATGGGAACATCAGTTAGGAAAATGGCTTGAATCCAGCCAACAAGCGTGGAAAGGGAGTGCCAGCTTTCCATAATCCCATGCTGTAATCGTGTAAGATCCTGAGTTGCTCCTCAGAGATGTTCAATTCCTTGAATTACAGCCATGCTACAACACTTCATGGACCACAGGACTCCGTTCAGGACATAAATTGTGAAATGAAGTAGCTAGGAGCATTACAGCAAGCTCCTAGGTAGAGGGTATCCATTTTCAAAATATCAAGAGCCATTTCTGCTAGAAATCTCAGCAAAGCATTTAACTCCTCTTAGCACGTGGTGTTCCTTAAAACACAGGGTACTTGGGAGAGCTATGGAACAGTGCTTATTCTGCAGATAACTGAAAAATTCMTGCCCTGTTAGGAAAGAATCATTTKTGCCTTTCTGGTGAGCCCTGGGCATCAGATATAAAAGMTAATATATRCACCATATGTTTATTACATATGCTGGGGAAGAAGTCGGGAGGAGATGGAGAGAGGCAAGGCACTAGCTACCACAGCCTAGAAGGAGACGCTCCGCTGCTGGGTGAACCCTGGTGAAATCTTGCATCTTGACAGACTCACCAGGGTCAGAGACAACGGTGCAGATTTCAAGGACTGCTAAACTGTAGATTTGGATCAAAGTTTGGGGAGACATGGAAATGATTTTTTTTCCACAGTTACAAAGAGGACTGACTAAAACTCTTGAAATATTCAAAAGTATACTTTTTCAGGGCACTTCCTGGGGAAATAGACTTCTTCCTCCGCACTGACAATAATGGAAATTGTTAAAGATTAATTTAACTGAGTCCACTGTTAATATTTTTACCAGAACACTAAATTCATATGAACACATTACCTGTTTCAGTAGCAATAACATGATACTGATCTGCTGGTTTGCTTGTGTCATAAGGATTTCCTGCTGGCACCGTTGGAAAAATACCTGAAAAGGGTATCAGACATTTTATGAAAACAGTGAGTATGAAGTATGGCTGTTATGTTGTTAAATAAATTAATAGTAATTACATCTTAATTTATATTGGAAAAATGAACATTTCAGGATTGATTAAACTGCTGGATATAAACATGTAAACAGGATTTTATTGCAAAATTGGGATTACATCTGGAACAAGAATTATGAGCAGAGCTATTCTGAACAATAGCCATATAGTTGTAGCTATTGCTCTCTAAAGGATTCATTTTTCATATGTTCCAGTTCTGAACTATGCCTGTTAAACTTGAGTAATTTTGGAGGTTCTTGTAAGCTATCCTTATATTTACGTATTTACCATTGCGACTCAATTTAATGTTTCAAAATTTCTTACCGTAATCTGGCTCTGCTCTGTCTCCTAATTCTTTTTCTAAGACGTTATCTGTTAAATCAATATTTGAAATCAATTGTTGAAGAATGAAAAATGTGTGTAATAAAACAGATGTTTTCATTATTTTGCATGCAGTATCAAATAAATAGATACATTCTCCAAAACAATAATTGCTTAATTCTTCAGCATTTAACCTTCTTACCAAAGACTATTTGCAAACTAGTGTCAAATCACTTCTAGTTCATACTTTTTTGCTCCTTAGAAAGGGGCTACAGTTTATTGTAGTTCCAATTCTTGGTGGCTTCTGCTAGGTTACTGGCTAAATCACTGAATCTCTTAATTTCTTGAGCTGAATAAAACTCCTAACATATTTGAAGTTTCATTTGTGCAGATGATCCTAAAACAATTTAAGAGGAAGTGTTCTTGATTAATATTTAAATCTTATTCACATTTTCAGACTAATGCTTACAGAATGTTGGCTATGAAGCAAAACAAAGCAGCACAAGTTTTTGAGGTTAGATGTCAGCTTCACGTAGTTTGGTTTTGCAACAGGCAGCCCTAAAATACAAATCATGGACAGTGGGTCCTAATACATCATACAGCGAAGTGAAATTACCAGAAGAGGAATGGTAGTATCATATTTCTTGTAATGCATCAGAAACTGGAGAACCAATTCATGGCTTTGAGCTGTATTGCAGAGGCTTGCAAGTTTACTTATGGCTATCATCGCAACTAAGAGTTTACAAAGACTACAGAAATAACTACCTCATATTAAAAGGATGGGCATAGGAGTGGAATCTGCATGATTTTTTGAATACCACTCCTTTATTATAGAATTATATTAACATAATAGTGCTATGAGCCTGCAGTTCCAAATGTCCTGATAAACACAAAATGCTGGGAGAAATCAAAGAAGCAATAAAGCCTACTAGAACAAAGGCAATTATTTCATCTACTCTGGTAAAAACTGGCCATGTTTGGCCATATATAAAGAAAGATATCAAAATACCACAAAAAACTGAGTTGCTGGCTCTACACAGCAGAAGARGAGATGAGTTTTTAATTTGATTGCATAGTCAAACCTACAGGAGTGGGACAGGAACTAAATGTGGTTGCAATTACCAACCTATAATTAAATTTAAGATCACTGAATGATCAATATGATCTAAAGCCAGACTGGACATTGCAACAGTAAATGCTGTCAAGGGAGGTACTATAAAAAGGGCTTAGAAAAATGAAAGTGACTACCAGAAATGTAGTTGCTGCTTGAGTAAGACTGCCTAATAAGCGCTGCCCTAAACTTGCGCTGATACAATCAGATGCAGCTTCATCACGGTCACCTACAACCTCTGCATTTTGGCCTATGACTGGTATCACACACCATATACTCAAAACAGACAGGAAAGTTGTGAAAAACAATGTACTCAGATAACAAAGTGAAATTCAATATGCCTGTGGTACTTCAATCGTCCTGGTAAAATGGATGTATTTCATATTGCAAATGGCTGACGTTGAAGCTATTACAGTGATTTGGGCGGGGGGCAAAGGTCATTTTTACGTCTCACTAGGCTTTATATAGCAAATGTAATTTTCTTACAAACACTGTTGTACTTTCTTCAGGCAGTGAAAGAAATGTCATATACCTATTTATATACATTTATGCATCTACTCTTCTTCCCCATGTAATAGAAAAATACATTTCTAGAGAATCATCTGTTTTGCTAAAGAGCACAGTTCCAACAGCTTGAAAAGTAAATAGCTACAATTCAGCAGTACTGTATTTAGCTGCATAACAATGTCAGTCCTAATAATAATCTACCTATATATTGTTTGCCTTATTATATGCCTCATTATACACTAGTAATCTATTTCTACATAGTGAAAGAAATATAAATTCATTTTCATTGTTACTGCTATCACTTTATTTTCTGCCAATCCAAAATACTTGGCATTTTTTCAGATGGTGAAAGCAATAGGAAAAAACAATCCTTAATCATATCACAACTAGAATTGTAGTAGTTCACTATTACAGAATAATTATTTCACTTAAATTTGTTTGCTTTTAAAGGTATGAAATACACTTGAAACTGAGCCCTTTTAATCAAACCTGCATTTTCTGACATAAAAATGTTGTTATTTTAACAACTGAAAACATTTTATTGTGTTCTCTTATTTCAAAATAATTGTGATCAGTTGTAAAAGTGATAAAATTGTATATGTCACAGTTCCTTGAATGGCCTGTGTGACCAAGATGATAACTGATCACCGTAAGACAGTGATAGTCACTAATAATTTCAGAAGCAGGAACAGATTTGAGGAGTGGGGGTGAATTGTGTGGGTATATCAAGCCTTCCAAGTATTTAATATTTGCTTGCAATATTRATTGCCATTAATATCCCCATTAAAATACTAGACAGTGAGAAAGCTATCTATCCACCAAAACTGGAGGAAGAAAATAGCCTGGATCTCTACAGAGAGATCAATCTCTACAAAGAGTGATTATTGCTAGATCATGAGCATAGAGAAAGCAGGTAGGAAACTGCAGAATTAGGTAGGTCAAATAGCTGCTAAGAGTAGGATTTCATATGCATTCTGACTTTCAGATTAGTTTTTGAAAAGCAGACATACCATAAATTATTTGAAAATGTTTGCATGATCCTACCAAAAAACATGTTTTCATTTACTGTAAGTACCACCAAAAGTAGAAACTGTTACAGGTTCAACTTGAAAGTTTACTTTTCACGTCCTTTTTCTGTTTGCACAAAGTTCTAGTTTATAGTTAATGTTTCCTCTACTGACATATACAGAACCTATGTCATATCTGAAAGTACAGCCAAATTTCCCAAGATGTGGCTTTTTCTGTCACCATCTGAACTAGTGTGCATCTGCTTTTCATATCTATAAATCTACATGCATGAATGCAGAATTTTCTTCCTGCTGTTCTGGACTTCCATTTTCTTTCTTTAGGCCAAAACTTTTAGAAACAATCACCACACATAAGTTGGTATAAAATGTCAGAGATCTGCAATACAAGGACACTGTAATTTTTTTTACAGTAGGACCAAGAGATGTCTTGATCATGCTACTTGATAGCAAGCAAGGGAAGTACAAAATGGCCACCTAAAACACTTTGTGGAGAATAAAATAACTAGTGAATAAGTTAAATCAAAGTAAATCTGGGAATGCATGATAGTGAAGCTAACCTTGAAAACATTCTTATTGGATACAGACAGGTTTACTTAAATTATCACTAGATTTGATATATTGCATCCCTTGTTAATGTCAGCTCAGCCACTCACACACCAAAGGAATCGGCACCACCGGCAGGTCTAACGGTGTGGCCACAAGGCATCTGTAGATTCCCTCACAAAACAAGAGGCAATTGTTTTTCTAAGAAAGCGTCCCACCTGTGAAATATAACTTTAGTTTCACCTACCTGGGCCATACTTGCAGATAAAATTGTGCTTCATGTTGCATCTATCATCATTCCATTGATAAAGGTATGGCCCTCCCAGCCCAGGGTTTGCAGTCGGCTGATGATACATCACAACACAGGCTTCACTTCCACAGGAAGGCTCATCTGTATACCAATTTCTAGTGGTACACAAAGAAAAACTTTCAAATTTTGAAGGTAAAGTTCATCAGGATGGCAAGGAAAGGAGTTTACATCAATGAAAACATGTCAACCCCAATGGCCCCATCCTCTATGCTGCATTTCCCTGCAACTCCTCTGTGAAAGGAGTTTAGGGACTGGGCTACACATCTGTGGATCTTAAAAAAAATCTGACCTGTCAAAGCACCTCTGCAGAAATAACACCATATTGCTCTGTTACCTGTTTTCCTTCCTATCCGACTCTTACCTGTCCGGTTGTCCTGTGTCCTGTGAGCTGCTGCTACTCTGGCTTTTGGCTTAATCGGGAAATTAAAGGCTTTTCAGAAGACAGGGTAGAAACAGAACAATTTACACTAAGTAACATGCATTAATTTACTTGCTGGCTGGCTCCTTGATTCGAGGTGGCCAGAGTCTTGCAGAATTTGTCTGCCTGCTTTCAGACCACATCCTAAATCCTCTATGTGGGGCACAAAAAACTCCAAAAGCCATACAGAGGCAAATTCATGAGATGGAAACAAAGAAAATTGTAGGCTGAAGCCACACTATGCCATCCTTTTACAGTTTCAAATTCAAAACCCTGGTTGCCAGCTTCCCTTTATTTGGAGAAGTTAAGGAGGGATGCTACTAACTTCATGGGGCAGCAAGTCTTCAAGCTTCTTTATAGAAGACTTGACTTGGCAAGCATTTCACTCTTCATTTCTTTYCATGAAACCTTCTCAATAAGCAGTTTTACAGACTTACCTGAATGGTGAAATACTTCCATCAGCCCACTGGTATAGGTCAGGGCAAGCACTTGAGGTGGCTAGTCCATCGCCACTTCTCCATAACCCAATCCAGAAATCACCATCAGAAATCCCGGAGCCTGACTTAGTGAGGTTTTGCAACATGTTTTCTATCAGTTGCTGCTCAGCTTCACTTTCCAAGCTCAGTAAAGCCCCACCATCAATTTCACAAGCTTGGCGGGCCTCCTGAAAGCCCACACGTCTAGACAAGTCCTGGAAATAAGCTAACTTGTAACAAGAGCGCTTGAAGTCACCATAGCACACCTTTTGACCTGAAAAATATAAATATGACAGTGTTTAGAGTATAGTAACAGATATCAAAACTGCAAAAAAAAAAAAAAAATCTATCACAGCATGCATACAGTGACGGAGAAGGACAATAGGTTTTCTTGTGCCCCTGTCTGAAAGGACTCACGGTGATACACTGACACTGCTGAAAACCACAGCTTTAATTTAAATTGCAAATATCATCCAGTTCACGGGAATCTATGGCTTTCTTCCCAAGGCCTGTGAAACTCTCCAAGACACTGAAGACTCCCACTAACTTCTAGAAAAATGTTCTCTACTTTAATGACTGTACCATCAGGCCCCTCTGTTATAGCCAGGAKTTGCTTGAAGGGTATTTTCTTAACTATTTCACACTAATGGGGCAACTCCACTTCTACTTGGTAATCAAAGCTATCTGATCAGAAAAAAAATATTTAAAATTCTCAATTTTAGTGGCAAGAAGCAGCTAGCAGTTTCTTGATTCTGCCATCTAACCCTGAGAGGGTGTATTCACAAGGACCTCATAGCTATTCTTTGCTATAATGTGTCTAAACACAACCTGTAAGGGTGTGTGCAAGGAGAGTGTCTGCTCCTTTAAGGGTATCTGGTCAATGACTTTTTTCAGTGCAAAAAGGAATAATAAGAAAAGGAACAAAATATACATACACAAACCTGTCAGGAAAACATAATGGAGAAAAACACAAGAAAAAAACCACCTTGTCAGACACACTAATTGGTGGGCTATCAAAAAACTGCAGGCAAACAGAACTTTGCAACCTGATAAGGATGCACACCTGGGGACCCAGCATGTCAGGGGAGGGGGGCTGGCAGGACTACGCAATCTGATGAGGGACCATGCAGGGTTAGGGAACGGGGAGGAACAAAGGGGGAATGGACAGAAAGGGGTATAAAAGGGGCTGCTCACATGTAAAAAGGGGGGAGGGGGGGGGGCAGGGGGTGTCTGGACATGTGCCTTCCCAGAAGGGACTTGGCTGTCTATGTTTATGTGGGTCCTGCATGTGGGTGCTGTTGAAGGCAGCACGTTGTCTGTGGCAATCTGTGTGACGGCCGTGTCAGTCTCCCGTCTTGTGGCGCCGGGATCCCGCTCAGCTTTGCTGCTGGTTGAACCAGCAAAGGGGCAAGCGGCAGCCACATCCCCCAGCTCAGAGAGAGGCCCTGGGTACCGGGGTGGGCACCCGCGGCCAGGCAGGAGGGAGTCCTGGGACTGGAGGTGCTGGAGGAGGTGGCCACACTCTTAACATCCCTTAACACGGCCAACAGAAACTCCAGATATTAGCAGATATCACAATACTATCCAGATACCATAAAGAAGCCCTGTGATGCTTTCAGAAAGCACTAGATCTACTGCATTCACACCGGTTTTTCCCTGCCCTTCAGAGTTATGTCTGTGGAAAGAATAAAAAACCAAATGACGAAATAATGYTTATTCCTTCCAGTTCTTTGGCTGAGAAAGACACATGCCTTTTTCCTAAGAAGGAAAAATAATTATCTTCATCTTCAACTAGTGAGATCCTCTAGAGTTTATTCAACATATACAAGATGTGGAATGAACAAACTCACTTATCAGCTGCAACTGAACTCCAGTATGTTTATTTAGGGAGAGGAGAAGAGTATAAGAAATACTCTAAAAATAAGAAATATAAGGAAATAAGCTAACCATCTCTTAAAAAATCAAGTTTTTTCAGCATGGAAATTTATCATTGGAGAAAAAAAGTATGAGAGTTTATTTTCCTAACTAAGAAAGAATTACTGAAGGATACCAAAGTAACAAGAACTACCAGGCATTATCTAGATTGTTTAGAAATCAATAAATTTTATCATTTTACTGGAAAATTTGGCAAGGACAGTATTTCATTGCACCATGTCAGTTTTGCATTTGAAAATCTTGTATTTACTCCCACTCTTAAGCAAACCCAGATACACGACTCATGTAAATAACCCTTTGGCTTTACCTTTGAACRGGTTTTATCCTGGTTTACCTTAAAAAAAAAAAAAAAGTATTGTAATTTGTCACTGGGAAACAGCAACATCATCCTATAACTTAAGCTGTACTTAAGCTTTTTAAGCCAGGGTTTTTCTATACACAAAGAATAAACATAGAAGTGAACAAAAAAGCCTAAAAGATACCATAAAGTTAATTCTTCTTGCTTTAATGTTGCTTCATTTTCGTATTTAATAACGAGTAGCATAATTCCCATAGTAGATTGCATACAGCACAAGAACTGACTGAAGACTTCTCTATATTTGCACAGAGCATAGTTTCAAGACTTTGCAGAGAATAAGCAGACTGTGTCAAAGCTGCAGGAACATAGGAATGTAGAAACAGGATCATCTCATGACTTTTAGCTAGATCTGAAAGTAACTCCTGGTTTGGGGATTTCTTTTTATTGTGGAAAGCTAAATTATAGGGGCAGTAGGGATAAACTATGCTTAGTTTTCTAGTGTTTCCCATGATTCTTGTAATCTTTCTCAAAAAAAAAAATCTCTGAAACCTTTATTTTATGATACCTTATTGAAGTTCATCTGGAAGAAGGACTGTCAGTAAGAGAAGCATCTTTGCGGTCTCATTCTTACTTAGGCTTGGCAGACAGACTTATAAAAAGTCACTTGTTTATCAGTAGTTAATCTGCCAAAATAATACAGGAACAAGAATAACCTAATGTAAGGACAAGCTTGTGCCACAGATATCCATGGAAAAAGCCAGGCTCTGAGATCAGGAAGAAAGCACCTGTTTGGACTTTCTCTGATAATGTCCTGACAAYGCTGTGTATGTCCCGATTCCTTTCCTGCCATTTCCCTTTATTCATATAGGTTAAGAGCCTTGCTATCAATGAATGTAGTAAGAGCCATAGTCCAGACTGGGCAATGGTGCTGAAGAATCAAGGGGCAGACCCTTTGTTAGAGTTGCATATAAAATAATGGGTTTCTTCGTAAGACTTCTTGGAACAAAAAGAAAAAATACCCCTATTACCAAAGTTACAAAGCGGTAACTCTAAATGCTCAAAAGTGGGAAGTGCAAGAATGAAATCTGCATGTGAAATCACAGCTCATTCCCTTCATCTGTAATGCTGCAATTCAAATTTTGTTAACATGATCATCACTTTTATTTTCCCCAGGAGTTATGTCTCATTGACAGGACAGAGTGCACAGTGAAGGAGGAGCTGATCAACGTTTTGATCCTCACCACCGGGTGAGTGACAATGGCTTATTGCCAGAATACACATATGTACATAACAATGCAAACGTCCAAAGGCTAGCACTGAATTACGCAGGACACTAATCATTTATAAGGAAAAGGGACCACACCTCTCCCTGTAACTAAAGATTGGATTCAAAGCATTAATTCAAGATGTATATGCAGATTTATGGAGAGTCCTTTGTCCATTGTCTTGCTCTTTTTATTTCCCAGACAATTTTTAGAAATAAACTCTTTCATGATTCCTTTCATTCTGTGCACATACTCCTCCTTGACACCAAGTAGTAAGTTATGAGCAAATTCAGGTATCAAAATATCCCTGTCATGATTTCAGTCATGCAGGAACGTTCAATCCAGAGATGAGTGGGCTGGCCACTACCGATCTCAATTCCTGTGCTGCGCCTCCCCTTCATGGGAAAATAGCTCGCTTTCCATCTGTAGCACACGCATCCGTCCCCCTTCCCTGTGTGTTTCTCAGGTGGCTGAAGTGCCCCCCACACACACTCTCTGTTCTCATGCACAGTCTCTACTCTTCTGYGACTCTCCCAAAACCTGAATCAAATGACCTCTCTAACAGGGCAAATGGATCCTTGCTGACTAACTGACYGAGCTTCTTCAGGGTACTTATCTCCCAGCCAGCTGCTGCACGGAGACTCACATTGCCAAATGGCACATCCTGTTTCTGAGCTGCTATAAGGCTCGTGTCCATAAGCCATAACTTGTGCTGTATACTGGTCCAATACGGAGGCTGCATCAGTGTCAAGCTCAGCTCCATCACCTACACCAAGCTGAGGAAACCAGGTGTGACTGTCCGGAGCAGGGAGGAGAAGGACAGGCACTTGTGATGCAACACGGCAGCAGAGCTGCTCGACAGGTGCCACTGCAGCCCCTAAGACGTGCCCAGTACCAGCTTGCCACCGTTGTGCCCTCAGAGCAGGAAGCCCTCCTGGAGCCATCCAGATTACAGACGTGAAGGCCCAATCTGCACCCAAGGGTTTATCTGAAAGGGTTAGTGAGTTAAAATCTTGAAACTTTATGTGAAGATTTTTTTTTCTTCCCCTAAACTGATCTGAATCATTTTTTGAGGATAGCGTTGCTATTGTAGATGTTTGTGCAGGGTTAAATAACTCTAAAATCAAGTATTATAAAGTTAAAGGATTGAACAAGTGAAAATTTTCATACAATCCAACTCCTAAATTACTTCTCTTTCATTTGTTGCTCTCTACATCTGTGGCAAAAGAAATAATTTCCTCTTTACAGGMTGATCATTTGTGCAAGAATATACCTCTAGAAAACAACTGAGAAAACAGCAAGAAACCAAGAAATATTTGGTACTAAAACCCATCTGGTATGAATGAAGTATGTGATGCAGAGTAGTAAGCTTTCTAGAAGAAGCTGTGAATTTTTTTTGTTCTAGTTAATTTAGTCCCTGTGTTTAGGCAATGACCTACTCTGGATCTTTTCTTTCTTCTTTTGAAGGGGACTTTTATCTGCTGTAGCTGAGCTAGTTAAATGTGTTAATGGAAATCTGCAGTTGTGCCTTAATAGCTGGCAAATCAGTTGACATTTTAGTGCTCTTCTCGGAGTAAGCTAAGATGTCAAGTTTTCAAGCTTCATTTTTTACAGCTTTCTCTCACTACTAATTTCTGAAATACAAAGCAAAAATAATTTACCAGTGAAAAATGACAGAATGGACTACATTGTATAGCAGACAAGAAAAGTATGGAAACATTAACTATGGGCTATTTTACGTACTTCTAACATCTTTGCAGCAGACAAGACTCCACTGTTAATTCTAAAGCAACATTCACTTTACTATTTCAACTGTATAAATTGAATTCCAATTTTTCTGTCACAATTGAATAGAAACTAGATTTGTAAGCATGTCTATTGGAATGAATCAGGCTAAGATACTACGCAATGTGAACAAATATAGGCAAGTTAGGCCTTTACAACCTTTCCACAAAATCTGCCCTGTGCTGCTTGAGAGATGAAAGAAAACATTGTTAACATAATTAATTTAATAAGCCCTAAGAACTCATTCTTACTGTTTTCCCTTACAAATGCTCAGACGAGTTAAGGTTTCAACCAACCCTATCTGACTACCTGCAGATGTAAAGGTGGAGTGCTTATATCCTTCCTTTCATGGAGTGTATCAGCTCCTTAATCCTTGACCCGCCTTCCCTCACCCAAGCAGAACAGCCCAGACCCTGGTCAGAAGTAGGCATAGAAATAGGCAAAACACACACTTGGCTTGGTGTCATGAACCCACACCTTACCTTTTATCAACAATTGCTTTCTCRCCTACTGAGGGAAAGTGTCCTGTTGAAGCAACAGCTAACTGACAAAGACTGTTCTCTTTTTTCCCAGCTGCAAAACTGCAAGATTAGGTCTCCCAAGTTTCCTTAATGGCAACGTCTCCAGGTTTGTTCTTTCTACCTCTCCTGCATACACCAGCCATACAACATAGCTCTGGCCCTGCTCCCTCAGCCGTAGCAGCTCTAGTTGCCTACTGCAGAGAAACTGAACTGGCTGAAATTCCCTTGCACTCACTTTGTCTCACCATCCCGTTAGCTGAAGAAAGCAAGTGTACAGTACTTGCTTGAAGAAGTGCTAGCTACCATTTCCATCCATATGGATCAGTTTTCATCCTTGGGTGTCACACAGTAGCTCCATAGCAGCTCCATAGCAGAATGTTTTGATATCAACATTAAAACAAAGATAGCTTTTAGTTGAAATACTTGATACTTACTTAAAACATTTCTGCAGATAATTCTGCAGGAAAAAAAAATCTCTTTCAAGAAAAGGAGAAACAAGCAAATTCTCAGCTGGTATTTCAATCAATTGTCTCCATTATGTTTTAACAATGATGCTTCATTAAACAGAAATAATAGGTTCCTTTAGGTCTGTCATGACAGAAGTTATAGCAAAATGTCATTTAGAAGCAAAGTTACTGATAAAGTACCCAGCTCAAAGACTCATCTCCCTAAGAGCATCAGGCTCAGTCCTAACTACACCCCCATGGGCCATGAGGGGCACAAAGGTTATCTTGAGTAACAAACATGACTCAGCTGGAGGTTTTGAAGATGTTAGGTAGAAGATAAGCTCCCTGCTGGTAAATCCCATCCCTCTTCCTCTTGAACCTCTTAAACTAACCTACAGTCCAGGGTCTACTACCATTAGCATCCAGCTAGGTTAGCGAGGAACAGAACAAAGGAATGCACAAAGTSTGCTGTAGAAAAGTCCATTATGTTTTCATACTGTGACTTTTTTCTTCCCGAGACAATGGATTCAGCAGAAAACACAGAGGAGCATTTGGTACAAAGGAATGTGAAACATTTAACACTAACCAGAGTCCCAGAGGTCAGCATGAGGCTGATGGAGGTCTCTGAAAATAAAGTAACAAAATAAAGACACAAGGACTTAAGTGAAAGTGATCATGAAATAATAGCAAGACAGAAATCTACATAACCAAAATATTCCACTGGCTAGATAATATTTCTCTGCTTGTGTTATGAAGACTAGTCTTGGTCTTGAGCTTGTGTGAGCACATTGACTTCAGGGGCTGCATAACCAGCATGCAGGACACTGGGCACAATTTGTATTCACCTGTCCCCATGTCACAGGGTGCTCCACGCCAAGTCCCAGTAATGCACTTCAGAATGTGGCCAGTAAGAGGCTAAAAGGTATTAAATTTTCCTAACCACATTTTGATTGAGAGTTGATGCATCTTGTCAGCTGACCTTTTGTATTATCCAGTCAGATTTTGATTGGGTTCAGCTGCTGGTCATGTTTTGATATATTATGTTACTTCTGTTGATGTTTTACTGCATCATATTTGTGTCCATCTACTGAATTTAATTTTTTTTGATGATTCATATTACTTTTTTAAAAAAATACTACCATGATAAGATTTCATAATTACATTCTGTCTTCATTTGTGATAAAAGCAAATTGCCATCTTCTCTCTCCAAAGTTTGTAATACTGAAGACTCATCGTTCTCCAGTTGAGTCAGCATTCAAATCATAGATGTTGCTCAGCTCACGCTCCTGAGCAGCTTAGGGAATTCCGTGTGCTCACAAATTTGCCATTCAAATACAAACGGCTATATAGATCATATGCCAGCCTGTATCTGTATTAATATCTCCATAGCTAACTCTTCCGTACCTTAATAGGTACTTTTTCCTCCCATCCTCCTAATAACTAAGTCTGCAGAGAGAAGAGACATTCATTTATACTTTTTCTGGATTAGGGGTTATGCCTAATTGTCATAATACAGTTTCTCCAAAGTGATTTTTCTTTTGTGAAAAACTTTCAAAGGTTCCAAGTCCCTTTTAAGGGGTTATATAAAACAACTGAGCACCACATTTGCCTATTAAGTAGCTGTACTTCAGGTAGATATGTGTACAGGCAGACAATTTGTATGCATCATATCATATAGTCATTAGCATGTAGACAAGGTCTAAGGTGGCTTAATAGAGTCTGTCCCCAATCTCTCTTAAGCAAAACTCATGTTAGCCAGACTTCTTACAATACTTATTGTAATTGAGTCCCTTTCTTGCTAAATTCTGAGGCATTAGCATGTAAAAATTATAGATGTATAGATAGCATGTATAAAATGATAGRTAAAAGCCAAATTCTTTCTATTCTCTCTCAAACACAGGCCAGATAATCTATCTTTAGTCATTAACCATCCCATATCTTGTGAATTAGCAAAGATGATGATAGAGGTCCTCAGACACCAGCCAAACAGCCATCTCTAGGATTAATGCAACTCTTGCAGAGAGAGAAAACAGGGACAATGGAAGTTGTGAGTAAAAAGAACGCACTGTATTATACCATTCATACAGAGATTTAGTACAGTTATGCAGAATATAAAGCTWCACAAGAAGCATTTGTCCCAGTCTCGTCCCTGTCTTCTTTATTTTCTCTTTTGCCATGGGAAGTGATTTTCAGTTCATTTATTGCTGAAATTGAGTTTTCACCTGTATGACAGCCTTTACTAGTTATGCTATTGTGTTTCCAAGCACTTTTGGAGACAAGGAGTTGACTTAGTTATTTCTGAATAACAACTGTTCTCAATAGACCCGTAATAGCTACACTTTTACAAAACCGAGCCATAAGAAAGGAGACAGTCTGTTTGTAAAGGAGCATTGGGCAGTGTTGATTTGAATATTAAAGAATATTATTTATCACTAACACCTGGATTTTGCCATCTGGATGAATACAAATGCAATTAAAATGAAATCTGATAGCTTCCCTGCATATTGCAGCAAGATAGCTGGTTAATAAAATAGGTGGTTAAAAAAATATACATACGAACACTGATGACAAGTATTGATCTAAATAGATTATTTTGGGGGAGGTTTGTTAAAGCCTTTATGTAGTCAGAACCTGCACTGTTCTAGGTCTTGGGAAGACGCAAGCAAGGATTCCTTATCCTGCAAAACATAGATAAGTTTTTCATTGTGTTGAATAAAGTGCTGGGAGGATTTGTCCTCCCCAGAGCAGACTACAAGTTTGCCTGGGTTTTCAAAATCAGGGATGTGGTGTTTCAGACACAGGCTTGTTCTTGATGTACTGGGAACTGGAATACCTGCCCACATGAAAGGCTGCCATCTTCACCAAGCAGTGATAGGCTCATTCACTCATTTCACGAAGAAAATAACACACACATTTATCTCTTATAGTTAGTTTCTCAGCCCTGGCACACATGGCAGGGATCTCAGGCCACTGAGATAATGAAGCTGTAAAGAAGTAGCTTGATGTCTACATCTCATTAGAAGCTAATCAACACTTTACCATCCATAATTACCCTTGCAGGAAAACATACAATTACAGTTATGTAAATCAATACAGGGTAAGTGTCTTCAACTGGAAAATAAATATCCATTTTTTATGAAACAGTTTTAGTCACTGATTCAAGTGACACGTCAGTGTCAAAAAAAAAAAAWCTATAAAGTATTTCCCAAGTACTTCTTTTCCCCCCCAGTCAAATCATTAAAGTCCTGACAGTTTTCCTTTCTTCTAAGTGAAACATACCTACTTTTTGGCATCAGCTCTGCTTCAGATATCTAGCACATCATAAATTTAAAGCCTGAGATCCATTTAGCTTTTCCTGTAATAACCATTTTCTTCTCTTCTGATCATGGGAACTTTATGGGTCTATATCACAGAGCTGATCATGGCAGACAGCCACTTGCTTCTGTAAGGGGCCAGTGCACAACTRCACCGTCCTAGGGGTTCATGCAAAGTGCCAACAACGTTGCTAAGACAACCCCCTAAAAATTGCAAGTTGCCTTCCCTTTCCCATGTTAAGAAGGAACTGAGATTGGTGTSAGACCTATATTTTTTCCCTGTCTGTCTTTGAGAGGTCTAGCAACATTGTCACTGTGAGCAATGCAGGCTCCTTGGCATCGCCAAGCATGATGAGGACAATGCACAGAGATGACAGGCTTGCATTTCAACGTGGCACAAACTGCGTCTTCTCAACCGGCAATAAGAAAAAAGTCACCATGAGCATAGGACATGGAGCATAAACATTTTCTTTTGCRATATATACTCAGCACCTCAGTTTCCCTAACAATGAATTATGTTTGTTAAAAAAATGCTAAACTACCCAAAGTATAACACTCTTCATGAGTATAAATAACCTTATTCACTTCCAYGGATAGGCAGGCCAATGATAACACTCAAATGTCAATGGAATCTATTCAAGCCTATTCAAAATAAGAGGAAATACAATGTGTTAGAAAGACCTACACATCTACAAGTCTGCAGATTACTTACCCAGAACTTAAAAAAAAAAAAACAAACAAAACCAAAAACAAAAGAAAAAAAACCACTTAATGCTGAAGCTGTTGGCAGTGGTTTTGCTTGATTGTTTTCATTTTTCTGAAAAGTCTTATATACTCACACACTAACGTAATAATTTTTTTATATATCACAGCCTAAAGACACACCAAGAGTGTTCCATCATTTCAGCTGTTTAATAAAAAAGCATAAATACTAACACAAAATCAGACAAGACTGGCAAATTAAGTCCCTCCATCAATAGTCTTCTGTGTAGCTGTGAAGATCAGATTTCCCAGACACTTTTAAGACAGTCATAATATGGCAGCTAGTAAGTTGTTGCTAGCATGTTGTAGAATAGACTTGACAAAAACTGTAGAGTCTGAATGGCTTAAGTATAATGTGTGCCAGCCTAGGGGAGCAGGGAATATCCTTATTCTCCTGTCCCAAACCAGCAGACATTTTCACACATACCTAATTTTATATGCATCAGTAGACTCCCTCAACAGGATTTCTCACAGGCATAAATTTAAGCACTTCTGAGAGTTTCTGCTGATTGCTCATTTCTTATTTTTGTCTCTAGAAGGAAATAGTTCATAAATCTTTAGTCGTTAAAATATACTCTTCATCAGTCATTATCCAGAGTAAGCATCATCTGTTCTCTTATTCTTTTTCAGTGAAATTTGAATGCCTTTTTCCAAGTAAGTGTATTTTCATGGAGTTGTTACCAAGATACCTGTATTTGCCACAGATGTAAGTAAAATTTATATATATATGGATGTGAAATGATATTAATTTCCTTGGTTTATGGACTTAAAGTTTCCTAGGGTGGAACACCTTATATGCATCTCAGTATACAAGTGCAATAGAGTGCCCATCTTTTTGCAGTTCCACAATTAAAAGAGAAAGCAACTAGCAAGTCCTTGCTCATTCACCTTCCACTAAAAAAAAGTGGGAAAAGCCAATCCACATGGGATCTTAGAACTGGTGATAGTTCACTTAAGGCAAAAATAGAAGGGACCTTTGAGGTGAGGAAAAATAAGTTAGGATATTTTTCTCTTAGGGTAAATTATCGTTTATAATAAAGTCAAATGGAGGTAAAGCATAATTGGTTAATTCACATCACATGTGTACAACCCTGTATGGGAAAAAACTGTTGAGTGGGATTCATCTCACCAAACTTTAGTCATTCACAATGTACCTGTCCATATCTGAGCTGGCTCACTGACCTCACTGTGTAGCCAACTGAAAGGAACAGGCATTTTTAGGGTGTATCTGCAGTATTTTCAAGATCTATGTTAAAATGAAATTAATCCCACTCTAAAAATACTGATTTTTTTTTTCCTTCACTGCTTATAAAGTGAGGCTAGAGTGATTAGCTGTATACTGCAGCTACATGTAGATTTAGTTAGAGCCATGCCAACTGTTTAGTTAGGACTCAGTATTTCTTAAGATTGCTTCAAAGTGAAGCAATCTGTCAGTGGTGGGAGTGGGGACTGCTTCAGCAAGAGACTCAAACAATTTCCGACTAGTGAGTGACAGGTATAAGTATGGGATTACAGTGTAGAAATTACTATCAAGTCATTGCTTCATCTTACTTATTTCATATTAGTACTATACATTCTTTTCTGATCCATGAGAGACTTGCAAAGAGAAAGTCATTATCAGAATTACTGTCAAAAAATAATGCTGCATAGAGCACTTTATGAACCAAAGCATGTTTTCCTGTAAACATCTTATAATCAACAAGTTTGATCTACACAGGATCAGACCTGAACTACAGAGAAGTAAAGTCAGGGTACAGAACATGACTTCAACAAGGTGAGAGACTTTTTTGCACGTAGCAAGAAAAGCATGTGAAAGACAAGCAGACTACCCATACTGTCCCACACGTTATTTATTATAGCTCCCTCCATGGGAAAATAGTATTTTCTCTTGGGCCCGTAAGCCAAGTGGGGTACTGGGGCTTGGCAATCATGAGTTTGAGAATTGCAATGCCTTCCTCTATCTTCGAACAAGATACCAAGAAGGAGAAGTTGTATTCCTGGAAAAGGAGCATGCTCACCTGAGACAAAATGCTAGAATTTTTCATCACTCTTTCTTTAGCCCCTGAATAGAGCTGCAGTCTGGCCAACCTGCGTAACTCCCCCCATGGGCAAGGTAAGCTTTACAGGGTTGATAAAGGGGGATCGCCTCTAATATAGAAGTTTGATTCCTGAAACTGATTTCAGTACTTTGGTATTTCTGCCCTGCTATAGAAGGACTCATCACGCATCTCAGGTTATCAAAACTATGTTCTCATCAATGAGTCACAGCAGTTTACATAATACACAGTGTCTTTCCACAGGGTATTATGGAATTTCTTGGTTAGCAGCAAGGCGTGTTTAGTAGAAATATGTATTATATCCAAGGGTCATCACCTCATTTCACTTTAAGAACCTAGATCATTGATTTGTCCCCAGGAAAACACTGGTCAGAATAGGTGCGTAAGGAGAGGAATTAATAAAGGAGTCTAGGAGAGTTAGGTACCCAACCTCCCTCGCAGTTCTCAGAGTCTCAGCTTCAGTGATTACCGCGACCTATAACTGAACAAAAAGATCTTGTACCATGTGGGCATGCATGCCCATTAAAAGCTTTTCTAGTATGGAACCAAATGCTGGGCATTCACAACAAAATGTTGTGTTCAATACACAAAACTGTTGCATGTGTATCCTGTAGATGAGACTGGCGGTGTTTATTCAAATTATACTTTCTCAAATTCTGAGCTACATATGTATCTTAAAATTAACAGCCCATGCCCCAAAAAAAACAGTAAAAGGTTTCATCTACAGAAAATACTTAAAGTCTGACAGACAAAACTCAGGTGTAATAAGCAGGCCAAGCCAATAGAACTAAATTAAATTGTGCCTTTTGAGAAAGGGTTTGTTATCTCTATTCAATTCATTACTCAGGAAGATACTACTTTAATTATCTTACTTTACAATATTTTATGACCAACTCAAATCTGGTCATAAGCTGTGCGAATGACCACATCCACATCCTTAWAGGCACCTGAAGCATATAAGCCTATAGTTTAAAGGAAACTCTTGTTGTTTCATGACCCACCCAACGTTTTTCTTCATTTAGTGTTTTATATATCCAAAAACTTTTACACCAAAACAAATACATATTGCTTTAAAATACTGTATCAGTATTTAATCTGCTATTGATGCATAGCAATAGCAAAGAGCAAAATTTAAAAAGCCATAGAAATACAAAAAGACAGCAAACAGGAGTCATTAAAGTATAACGTCTATGATTAATACATAGGCTGTTAAATGATTAGTAATAAGATTAGCTTGCATCTTTCCTGCCCAATAGATACTTAAAGTAATTGCATCTTTGCAAACTGCATTATCATCACTTCACGTTCTTCATGATGTCATGGGACAGCAAGGCAAACTCAGCAGTTTCTCCTGAGCCTGCTTTGATTTTTTTCTTTAAGAATCAATTCTCTGGCAACACTAGATATTCTGATATGGAGGCTGTGAGCACTGCTCACAAAACATCCATCTAACTACACTAAAAATTACAAAGCATTTGTATTACTTCTCTTCAACAATTCCCAAATTAAAGATGACAAAGAAATAACACCTGAAATGTGAATTGTTTGATGCAAATAATCGTTTTAATTATATCCCAGGAAAATTAACATACTTGGAAAAAGAAACAGAAAACCTTTACCTAAGGAAATGCCATTTTGAAAAGGTAGACCCTTCCTTCTCTGCCCTCTTGACACTCTGGTCAAAATGGTTGCAATTTTGCAATTATTGCGAGGTCTGCTGCAAACTTACTGCAGTAGATGGGTATCTTTCCACAAGGTCCAACCAGCACTCAAGTCAGCTTCAGGCACAGTTTCTATGTATGTGAGCGATAGGAATTAAATATTTAACTTATTTGGAATGACAGCGGTGAGATTTCCATTTATTCCAGATTATCATGATTGAAGCATAAATTAGCAATTTTTCAGAAACATGTCTGTTTAAGACGTAGACTTATGACTTTAAATGTAAGCCTGTTTAAGTCCAAACTGTTGATTCTTATGTAAGATAGACAGATAAGCTAGATGGAAGTCAGATGGACAGCACACACTGCCCAATAATTCAATAGTACTATTTCTTGTTTGAAAAAATGCCAACTAGTGCTAGACCTATCCATGTGCATGTGGCAGAATAGGGGTGTGGTCCTTGAGAGAAAGAAAAAAAAAAGGGGGGGGGGGGAAGAGTTCTCCTGGCAGTATATCAGAATATTCTGGCATAAGCATACTAGATACCTTTGGCTGTTATTGTCTAGTCTGATAAATACAACTTCAGCTAATATGCCTGACAGTACACAAATGGTTCCTTCTATAAGTGGCTTCAAATCCTCTCCTGTATTCTACCAGCCAAGTATTAGCCGCATAATACAGTGACATGAGACTCATCACATGCTTTGAAATGCTTCAGGGAAATAATTGGGTAGAGCCTGTATTCTTTCAAAACCCCAAAGCCTTATATGCATCTAGGAACATTTTGACTAAGGAGTATACACATATTACAYATTGTTTTAAAAGCTGGAACTCTACTCAGTTTGCTACATATCTCACTTAAATGCAGAAGCTTCAGCTAGAACACTAAGGGACTGGGTTTCCTCAGCCACACATGGACTCCCGCACTGAGACTAACGCCTAATGCATCTCGTGGATGAGTAATCATCACTATTCTTTAAAATAACAAAGTGTTACATAGTATTCATATAAATAGTTAAACTAAGAGCTTTGCTGTATTGTATATGACTGTACAATTCATGTTATAATAGAGATAGATGAAATATTTCAAGGTACACTTCAGGCAGGCAAGCTTTTTCAAAATGTTGGAAGTACTGCTACTTAGCTATTGTTTCCTGGAAGATACAGTGTCATCAAAAGCCCAACAGCACATCTCAGTTCTGCACACGAACTTGCTTCAAATGAGACATCACCAAAATGGTCAGTGACTGTACTCCATCAGCAACTAAGAAAATTATCTGAATTCAGCAACCAAATGTTTGCTACAAAAAAAAAACTTACAAAAAAGTTTTCTTGACATGCTGCCGTTACAGCCTCTGAAACAACAGTAAACAAATAATTTGCATTGTTCTGGAATCAGTTTGTAGAGAGACATGTTATTACCTGCACGTACAGAGATTTACACACATAACTTGTTAACAAGTGTGGTCAAGTGTGTAAATCTTCATTTCAAGACAAATGTATGGATGTGCTTGCACACGCAACATGCCTCCAAGAGCCCGTTAGCTTTGGGTTGGAGGGTTTGACCCAAAGTGCAATTAAAAATATCCTTTTCATTAAATTTAGCAGCTTCTGACCATATGCACCTGTCTGCTGGAAATATACGATGTGATCCTACAGCTCTTAAATTAAACCTAAGCTCAAACGTTAGATGTAGGTTTCTGAAGCATTGTCTTCCTCTTGGTTTTCAGAGTTTTAGATATACTCACACATAACAAAACTATTTATGCTGTATGCTCTTAAAAGTTTGCTTTTTCCTCCTAACTATATTACAAAGAAAGAAGAAACATCCCTGTACAGATGGAAATAAATGTCAATGTACAGCTGTTCCTCAGAAAGACACTGTATCAAGTACGTGCTCTTTTTAAACAGTTAAAGCGGAGCTTCATTATGCAGGCAATCAACCAAATCTAAAAATCTGCCTGCACAAGACAACACCGTCTTGGCAGGAAGGGACTTAAGACTGCTGCCCAAGTTTGACAGCTTAGCGTTCCGCCTCTGAGGACCCGAAACGGTAGCTGCTGCCCCCGCCGCCGGCCCGCCCCGCCGGCCCGGCACACGCTCTCCACGGCGCCCCAGGGCCGCCGAGGCGGGGGTGCGCCCCGCCAGCCCCCGCGGCGCGCTCGCCTCCAACACGCGGGTCATTTAACGCGTGGGTTTGGCCCCAGCTCTTCCCCTCGGTGGTTCCTGCTCCCGGGAGCGCTGAATTCGTTCCCMCATCGGCGCCCGCACCGACGCCGCACACGATGCGGCCCCGCGCCCGCCGGCCCCGCACAGCACTCACCGCTGAGGACGCGCCCGGCGAGCCCCCCGGGCCCGCACAGCACGGCGGCCGCCAGCACCGCCGCCAGCCCCAGCCCGCCTCCGGCCCCCATGGCGGCGGTCCGGCTGCCGGCTCCCCTCCGAGAAGCGCTCTGGGCAGGCCGATGCCTGCCGGCGGGGAAGGGGCGGGCGGGCGTCCGCCTGCCTGCCTGCCTCCCCCTTTCTCTCTCTCCCTCTCTCTCTCTCTCTCTCTCTCTCTCTCTCTCTCTCTCTCTGACCGGCCCGGCTTCGCGCCACTGCCCGCCACCGCCTCCCCTCCGCGCCGCGGCCCTGCCTATATCTGCTCCCCCCGCCGAGGGCTGGCCCAGGCGGGCGGCCGGGACCGCCCCCGCACCGCCCCCCGCCGCCCCCCGGCAGGCCCCGGCGGCGGGCCGGCTGCGCGGGGGTCGGCGGGGGGCGCGGGGAGGGCCGGCGGGGGGCGGGGGTGCCGCCGCGCGGCAGCCCGGTTTCGGGTGGGCAGGGGAGCGGTGTCCGACGAGCGCCCGCCCCGCCGGGCCGGCGGCCGGGGCGGGCAGAGCGGCAAAGGTGCGTGCCCGGTGCGCGGAACCGGCTGCTGCCCTCGGGGCTGCCGCGTTCCGCGCCGGGCTGCAGTCTCCCGGGGGGCGGCTGTCGGGTCCGTCGGGGCTTGTAACTGTCTTAGCGGCTGGCGAATGTGAGTAAGAGCCAGGTCCGTGTGGATTTCGTATCTGTTAAAGGCTTCGTAAACTTTCCTGATCTGTGTTTTCCCTAGCAAGGGTAGAAATGTACTATGGCCAACTTAAAAATGTATAAATACGTATGCATATACATAGGTATATATTCTGGGAAGTCCCCTTTTCTCACTGCCCTGGAAGATAATTGTGGTAAAATTCACATTACTGCCACTCTGGAAATACACCGTGGTAATTCTTTTGGACCTCTTCGAAGGACCGCTTTAAAGACTGTTCTTCAGAGTCATGCTGTTAAGGTTTTTTTCTACAAATACAGTTTGTAGATTTATTACTTATGTACTTATGAATGCTTTACTTTTAAATGGGATAGATCATTATAGATAGGTTTAAAGGACATCTTGTATGCAAACTATTTGATAGTTTGCCAGTCAGCTTCATCTTTCTCAGAACTCAGCTGGAGATCATATATATATATGGCATATTGGTAAGTCATTTTCCCTTCGGATGTTTATAGCCAAGCTTTGAAGTCAATACATCTCAAATTACTATGGATTTTAAAACACTTGATAGATTTCCTAGCTGCCTTAAAACTACTTGAGATCAGTTTCTTACTAAAAAAAACCTTGAAGTTTATGAGTAGCAATGGAAAATTATTTCAAACACTGCTGTGTTTTGCTACCAACTTTTTCGATTTAATGGCAGAGTTATTTATTTGTTTGACTGATACAGATTTTTTTCCATGTGGATTTTAGGCTTCCAAGCCAATAACTAATTTTTTCTAAATCTATAGGTAAGTTGAGCTGTGATCTAAAACTGGTCGTACTGAACAATACATTCTGAAATGGAGAAGTTACCTGAAATCTCCATGGCATCTAAGATTCAGCCTTTTCCTCATGTAAAGTTGATGGTATGCAGAAAGAGAAGAGCATGACCAAAAACTATAATGAATACAATAAGAATTTTAAAACATGTTTGGTAATCAAAACCTTTCAGCTGTATATGTCTTTAACCTACTCCTGTGTGGCAAATATGAAGGAGTTCAAGTTCTTCTGAATTATCCTGGATCTCAAGTGATGTCCAGCCAAAGGAGGTGGGGAAAATTACAAAGATGTTACAAGTTTTCCAGAGTGTAAAGTCTCCTACCATCTCAGAAATTATACCCTCCAAATTCGYGGGAATCTTATGTTGAATACCAGCCATAGATACTGGAAAGGTCTTCTTTCTTTTTCTTACAACTTTGCAAAACTTTATTAGCTTGCTAGTTCCTAAAGCCGCATTGAAATGAAATTGTCATATATTCGCACAGCTAAAGAAACTCTCTAGGCGTCCACACCGCGATCTCTTTTCCAGTAGAATTAACAGCATGCAGGGGGAAACAAAACAAGTTCTGTCTTTAGTAAATTATGCAGCACTTTTTTGACATGCTTTATGCTGGTTTATTAGCCAAAATTGTATATACAGTGACTGTTCCTGGCATTCTGCTGATCTTTGCTGCACTTCTCATCACACAAGTCTCTTGGGGAAAAAAAAAAAAAAAGAATAAGTGCAGTTGTGTTGAGACCAAACTGCATTTTCATAATTATCTGCAGAAACTTTCCAGGCTTGTCTTCATCTTACTTGCAGCCACTTGCTGCTTTCTTTCCTGCCCTGTGATACTGCATCGGAGGAGCTGTTCTTACCAGTGCCAATTCACACCAGCTAAGAAGGTACCTGTTAATCTGTCTACTTCTCCCTGTCCCTTTCATAGCTGAAGTATATTTCTTTTTTTCAGGTGATTGCACTTTCAGTTTAAAATAATTGCTTCCCAAACCTGGCAACTGCGTAAATTGCAATTGTTCATCTGGGCCTTCTAAATGATGGAAACAGGACTCACTGCTGGGACCAGGTTTATGGTCTTTATAATACATTCACTCTGTTGATACTGTAGTTTCATCCACAATGGGTGTCCCGTCTCAGAACTGTACATAAGACACGGTGGCATTATGAAGTGACTGAGCAACCTAGACTTTTAATAAATTACAATTTTAACAAATTGCAATAATTGCAACTCAAAAAGCTAGCAATGCATATTTCAAAGTTCTGGTACCCAGAATATAAATAACTTTTAGTTCATTAAAAGTTTATAATGATTATTGCAAAATCCTAATACCCTATATGTCCATGAAGCAACTCTTTGAAAGCTGGACTGTCTTTTCTCTGGCATCATTATTTTGCCACATTTGCAAGGTTTTATTTCCTAATCTGGAAAAAACAAAATTAGAAAGAGGATAGTTTATCTGAACATAAACCTTTCAAAGTATTGCTGTCTTGAAATTGGGGCTAAGTACTTTTCTAAGGTAAGTTTTATTCTAAGTCGAATTATTTGCCTAATCACAGAAGAAAATGGGTAAACTTGAGCACTGTTGTTCCATAAGGTGGTTAAATCATTGGATAACTTAATGGTATTTAGCCTATGAATTTGTGAATAAGTATGATCTTTAAATGCTGATGTGTTTCTCCTTATTGCTTTTTAAACACTTTAAAGAGCAGATTTGGCCAATCTTAAAATAAGGTTACTGTTTAGTATCACTAATCAATTTTCAAACAAGCCTAGAAGAGGAAAAAAAGGAAGTTAAGTTGGAACAGTTGTCCTTTGGGGTGGCTTAAGAGTTCCTCTATTTTACCATTCACCAAAGTGGTAGTACTGCACACTTCACTTTCATTAAGTTCTGTTTAAAATCTAGGTTACAGCTGTTTGCTCAGTTAATTTCTCAGCAATTATTATTTTCTTTTTTGTTTTAGTTTTCCCAGTCATATCTAAAATTTTTCTGTCATTTGCCCCTGAGCCTAGATGATGCAGTCTCTAAAGCTGCCCTGGTATACAATTGAAAGTAGGAGGAGAAAATAATTTTGTACATTTACCATACGCAATGGCTTTCACATAGACAATTTATTAAATAACTTTGCTAGAGCTCTATCAATTTGATATCTCATTGGCTTCCAAAAACAGTTTAAGCTACGTAGCTTCCCCTGCCAATTTTCTTGAGACTACAATAGCATTATATTTTTAATGTTTGGGGTTTTTTTCTCTAGTTATGGAAAAGAATTCATACAGATGCTAAAAACATTTGAGAAGATGTAAGATGTACTAGAGGAGAGAAGAGATTAGAGAAGTTTTAAGCTTCCTTCACCCCCCTTTAGCAGCATCTGAGGTACCATCCACCCATAAAGTTAATGCGAGTCAAAGGAAAAAGAGGAGCAAGAGAGAGGAGAGAAGAAAGGAAATGTGCCATCGTTCGTTATTCAAGTGTCTAAAAATGTATGTCCAGCCTGCACAATACAGTGCCACTTAGAAATTCCCAAATTACCTGCGAGTTAGTGGTCTGCGTAGCTGGGGCCAGCGAGGCCCGTTGGCTTGAATTGCGATACCCCAGTTAGAATGGCACTGTTCCCACCTTAATCTGTCCAGCTCTGAAGCCAGCTAATTCAGCGCTAACTCAGGTATTTCTGCATAGTGCTGCATTGCACAGTGCAAAGTGCCGTTGTGGCTGTACGTGCAATGCAGTATGACTGACAGTTACGCCAAGTTCTGCCAAGGAGGACCAAAGTAATTTAATTTCCTTCAATTATAATCCATTTAGATGTAACATATAGCAGAAGTAGCTTTAAAAAAAAAATGAACAAAAAGTTTTAGATAAACAGGGTTTCTTAAAGGCCACGGGACATTTTTTACCTGTTAGCACAAAAATTGTAAGTTCACAGATTTTTTTAAGCATTCTTAAATTGTGGTGTCTTGTATCTACTAAAATAACATGCTTTCCCAACACCCTCCCCCCCTTAAAATCCCATTAAAGCTAGTTCTTCAGCAAAATCTTCATGGCTACAGACCCAATTTATTAATATTTCTTGGGTTTAGATCAGACTAATCAGTAGAATGAAACTGTGCATGTTAATTAAGCCTGATTCTCAAACCAGATGCAAAATACTAACTCTAAGTGCGCAACAGTTCTGTCCCAAACCAAGATAGTAAGTGGTGTTTCAAACTGCCAAGATGAACATTTTGACAACTTTAAAGCTTTATTATGAAAATACATTCAAGGCAGGGAGGTAATTGAAAAAAACTGTTGTTAGAAAATTCATCTTTCTGGGTAAAAATAGTGGTTCACCAGAATTCACAGCTGAGTCAAATTTCTAGCCACTTCTTTCTCTGTCCTCTCAGGGGAAGCAGCAAGTGTGTAGCAATATTTTCTTAAGACGTATGTCCAGCTTCAAAGTCCAGGTGGTCTCTACTGGAGGAGATTAAGTTATATTTTTGGGTGAGCACAAGCATCTGTACTTCTTTACTTGATTTGCCTCCATGAGAACTTAAATCCTGGTTATTGGTGTACATCAAATATCATGTAGCAAATTTGTGGGAGTAGAAGTATTAAGATTAATATTATTCTTTCACTGTGTTACCCTGTTTTCCCTGTGTACCAGAGATGATGATAGGACCTCATTTGGATGCTAGGGTCTCTATGTATTACAGATACCAGCAGTATTTGCGTAAGCCTTGCCACTGTACCCCGCATGAAAGATGCACTGCACATTTCCTTTTTGCTGTGACCTTTGTGATTATCTAATCTTATTTTGTGCTCATATATTTTATCAAAATCTTCACAGTCTGGAATTTTCTATAGACTTTCTGGACAGCAAGTTTGTTCAGGAATGTCATGAGGTTCACTCATTAAGTTTTCAGACCTTGTTTTTACTGCTTACTCTTGACTACTATTGTGACAATTGAGCAGGACAGGTTTACTAGCAGGGTTGATCAAGTGCTTTTGTGAATCAGTAACCATGTGAGAGGGAGTACACATTTTATCTTGTACTTTAGTTGGAGCATTCTTTTCTCTTAAAAACTTTATCTGTTTCTTGAAGCATGACTACTAGGATGACACACCCATTCTTTCCTTCTCAGCTCCTTTCAGGCATTTGAAAAGAAAACGTGATTCAAAGAACATGTGGTAACCAATATTGATTGATGACTGTTAGGTCTGCTCAGCGGTAGAGGTTGCCTGACAGTCTCAGGATCCTTCCTCTCCCTGTGGAACCTGAGCTGTGGGTTGTGTTTTGCTGTTTCTTCTTACTGTTGGAAGTATTTGTACCTACCAACAGAAGGGGTTAGTCTAGGCTGTCGGAGACAAAGTGAGAATCTCTTATTGTTTTTGAGGATGTAGTGATGTTTCCTTTTAAGCACTTTCTTGCAATGCATTTCTCAGTTTTTCTYAGCTCTACCAATGCTTATTCTGTTCCTCTACTCCTTATCCTGTTATCCTAATTTGATAATTCTGTGAGTATTACTGCAAGTATCCTGCAATGTTACCCTGCCTCAACCCTCTTTCAGCACTAGGTTTCCCTAACTCTGCTGATACTGAGGCCTGCAGCTCATTCTTGCTCCTCCTGATAAGCCTGAATCATGTTCCGTAAGCCCTGTAATATTGTGAAAGCAACTCTGTAGTGCTGCGTAGTCCTGATCTCCTTCTAACAGCAATAATATGGCCACATGCAGAACCTTCTTTGTTCCCTGCCACACCTTTCTTTTTCATCTCAATTCACCAATAAGCCTATTTTCCTTTTCAGGTTCTGCTGCCTCCTAATGCTGAGACATGGGGTTTGCGCGTCAGCAAAAGAGGTGAGAGTACTCAGGCAGCTGTGAGTGGTAGGGATGTCTTCTCTCTCTCCTTCTGTAGGAAGGAGTTAGTATTTCTTAAGTAGAACAGGGAGTCCTGCCTATTACTCAGTGTTTGCTTTTGTCAATGTCTCAACTTTTTAATGAGCTAAATAGCTCTAATGCAAATCAGCATTTGAGTAGAAGAAAAAAAAGAAAAACAAACCACCTTTGTTTCACAACCTTGTTCTGTTTCTTAATGTGTTCTGATCAAATCATGCAATTTGTTAGCAAGAACTCTCACCAAGCATACAGCTTTGTGTTATGAAGTTTGTAATGCACCCGCTTCTGTCTCTTCCAAGCAGAAGAAGAAAGAGGCAATGTTGATGCTGGCAACATTACTCGAAGTCTACCCCATATAAGTAGCTGTTGGAGTCTGTTCCTCCCGGCCTGGAGAGGTCACCTCACATCTCTTAGCCAGCCTACCTAATGGGTTTGCCTATGATACAGAGGGAGTGAAAGAGGATATTTTGCGTGTTGTGTCAAAGCAGACCAAACTATGCTTAACATCAGGCTGGATACACTCACAGTGCAAGACATGAGTGTGTGAGCAGAGATGATTTCTTGCACCTCTGCTGGCTGAACTGTTTGGACTGTAAGTCAATGGAGTCACGACCAACTGAAGCAGAAATGCAAGAGCAAAGGGAAAGGGACATCAGAAATACACAGGAGCAAGATTGTCTTGTGTTGCTCCAGAGGCTCTTGTACTTGGGTGTCAGCTGACGTTTCAGGTTTTTCTCTCTGCCCTTCTGATCCATTCTTGCCAGCAATAACAATATTATGTAGAAAAACCTCAAAATATAAATATGGTTCCTGGGAGAAAATTGTTATCCTTCTTTAAGGGCCTCTCCAAAGTTGCTTAGCAGAAGAGGCCTGACACAAGAAGGTTAGCTTACACTACCACTATATAGTCAGTGCTTCCCAACCTTGCCTGAACTTCCAGGCTGGCAAGGCCTATCTCCTTGGGACAGAAACTGAAGTAAGACATCCCTGAATCTCTGACCTGCATTTCCATGTTGGCCTTGCAAAGACTCATAGCTTGACATTTTTACATAGCCTCCCAGCTCATGACATCCTCATGTGCAGGCACAAGATCTGATCAACTTCTGTCACTTAAGTCCAAGTTTCCACTAAGAAAGAACTCCATTTATGTCTGGGAGAGGACAACCTGGATGATACTCTGGAGTATGACTTCTCAGATTTGAGGAGAGAGAGTCCAAGGTCTCAGACACTGCAAGCTGTAGTGTAACAGCAGGCTAAAGCCACAGGAAACTGAAGGTTGACCATGGACTTCACATCCAGTGACTTAGATCTTTTATTCCTCTCTATGATAAGGAGTCATCTTAATTCTCAGGCTTCAATACTGAGGATTAACAGTTACGTGCTGCTGCCCTTGCTACCTTTGTCCTCTCCTTCATTCTCACACACAAACATGTTTCCTGCACAAAACAGTCCTTCACAGCTCTGTCTTTGTTCCAGCCAAAAGTCCTGCAAATCAGAGGCTCCCGAAAGCTGCCCCTTACTGGAAGCAGAAGGGGTGGTGAGCGGTGGTATTCCTGTAAAATTCCAGATTTCTGGCCTACTGTGTTTCTGGTTCAGTTGCTGGCAACTGGATCCCAGATGGATCTCAGCCTTTCTGCCTGAGTAGCCAGCGTTTCAGACTTGTGTACATTTGTGCTTTTTGTGTATGGATACAGTTTAAAAGTAAAAGGATTCTGTAATGAAGATGGGTTGCTTGTATAAATACAGCTTGAGAAAGAGGAACAGGGTGGGGTGGAGAAAAACTTGGACTTCAGCTGGTAGCTAGCTGCAAATGAGGCAAAACCTGCAAAAGCATAGTCTTATTAGATCAAGCACACCTAACCTTTAGTATTCCAATTAAGGAAAATGCTCAGTATTTGCATGGTAAGATAATCACCTTTCATTCATATCCTACAYTGTTATACCTGTGGTGTTCCCTGCCTTCTTTACTGGCCTTTTAGCATTTCATTTGAAAGACTAGACAGTATGGCTCATTAACACGATCTAGTTCTCTGACTGGAATCGAATGAGCTGTGATGCTGAAGCTCCGGAAGAAGCTAAACCAAATGTCATATTGCTATTCTTACCTAACACGTAACACTAAACCAGTGATCTCCATGGATTTGTTCTCTTGAACAAATGGTGATGTTTTCCAGATGCAAGGTCTGCTAAGCCTACCTACATATTGGGGGATTGCTTCTCTAATAAGGGGTAGCTTCATCATATATCTCCCTTCAAGGAGAGAAGGAGAGGAGGTCTACCATGGTAGATGGAGAACTACCATGGTGTCATAACTTTCAGTAATTCAGACGATGGTAACAGGGTGTCAGCGACTCCTCGCTGTTTCATGATTCTAATTCCTGGAGAGCTGGGATTAATTCAGTTGCAGATGTCAATTGTTGCTAATTCAGCTCTGCAGCAATAAAGTGGCTGATTCAGCAGGAAACAGAATTCATTTTCTTCTAGACACATACTGGTATCTCTTTTCATGAGTCAAGCTATTTATGATCCTCCCTACCTTGCAGAAGCAGGAATGCCAGTTAAAACTACTGTTCTTGCATTCCCAATGAGGTCTAATCAATGTTAGGGATGCCAGGAACTCTGAAGGCTTGGCTCTAATTCTTCTGTCCAAAGAAGAGCTTTGGCAACTGATACCATACATGCTACTGATCCTAAATAGTTCTGTTTTCCTCCTTTCTTTTCATCCCCTTCTCCCTGCAACTTCCTGAAGTGAACCACTTGGGGAGGGGGGAAGTCAATCCACACAAAAACACCCTGCAGCAGCTAGTTTAATGGGTAACATGCATGAAATACAGAATCATCCTCTCTGGAAAGTCTAATCAGTAGATTTTACTTCGTCTTTACAGAGAAGACTGAATAATCTCGAGAGACTACATCGTTGAATTAAAGCTTCAGTTGTTTCAAGGGTGGAAGGTTTTGTTCAAGGAGGAAGAAAAGAGAACCGCTGACATCTGCTGCACAAAAAGAAACCTAGACATTTAAGAAATACGAATTCCTATTTGAAAAGTTTGATTAGTAAAAGCCTGAAAAAAAGTGTATAGCTTTATAGAAGGAAAGAGGAGATTATTCTGTTCCTAGACAACATTTGGCAAAGGTTATTTTTATTGCAAGAGGATATACTACCCAGGATACTACTTCAAAAACAAACATCTGGGGAATTTTCTCTTAGGTAAACCTAAGCAAAAACAAATACTGGCATGCCAAGAATGCCAGTTACACTTGCTACAATGAAAGCTCTATGTAATAAGCTTATGCAATACATACTCTGACTTTAAATATGTGGAATACCTTAAGGATATCTGCTCGTTAAAATGATTCTTGTCAAACGCTATATTGCACAAGCTGACCCATGGCTTCATGAGTTTCAAAACTTGGAATGCCTTCAGCTCTCTAGAGTTGAATGTCAAATGACAGGCTCTATCTACAAGGGGATGGGATGGAAAATGCTTCATGTCCTCTTGGAGGAAACTCACTGCAGAAAACTGATTTGAATGTTTATTGTTCCTTTTGAAGTCACCTGGCCCTTCTTCTGTATGTGGTGTAAACTCTTACGTTTAGTTTTGTAAACATGCTGTAGAACAACTCAGACATTAGGGAATGTATGTAGCGAAACTGCAGAGTTAGTATACTGGCAAAGCTTCCACTGTATGGCTAGTCCACAGGTGAGATAATTAAGGATTACTCTTAACCTTTTCGGATCATCTTCCCAAATGAAGGCCACTTTAATTAGTCTCTGAATGTGTTTGGATTCTCTTCTTTCCCAGAATCCTGCTAACAAGCACTTTGGTGAGGTAAATATATTACTTAACCAACAATAAAAGCTAGTTACTTTTCATAGCTCAATGAAATAAAATTAAAAAGTAATTGTATTAAAATAGAACAAAAAAGGCTAAAAGTTACTATAGAATCAGTCTTTGGTGTCTATTAGCTTCATACAGGGTAGCAATTTGCAAGCATCAGACTGGTAGAACTGCTCATGAGAATTGAAATTATACCTAAAAACAGCAACAGAAAACCTTTTCATTCATCTTTGAAAGGTYACATTGTGGACAAAATCTCTGTTCTTTTGGCGTTGTTTAATTTTTATGGTTGCTTCAATAGGAGAAAAAGCTTGAAAATTTTTTTTTAGCACTTAGTTTCAGGGAGACCCAAGCTGCATCAAGAATTAGAGAATATGTATTATGTAAACATGCATATATGTAAGAATATACTAATATATGCTAATTTTAGTATATATTCTATATGTATATATATTAGAGTATAATATTCCCCACTGTCCAAGTAGAGTGATGATAGCTATAAAATAATCAAGTGCTGTAAACATGAGCTTATCTGTCTCAAAACAATGCAAAAACCTACTAAGTCCTGTGTTCTATATAAGCTGCTTCAGTCGTAAAACTGAAAAAAAATTATCATTTCATTTGGCGCATTTATCCATCATTTTGCTGGAATTTAAAGAGTTTTAGAGACATATCTGATACAATCAGGAACATTAGATTGCCATATCTTCCTAGCCTAACTTTAGCCAAGTGGTTAATGGTAGGTAGTTGTGCCTTTTTAAAGTGTTTGGATTTTTTGTTTGGGTTGGGTTGGGATTTTTTTGGGAAACTAAAAACTTAGCACGTGTATAACTAATCAAGTTATTAAAAGATCAAGAGTGTGCCTGTTTGGCGTCGGGGGATGGTGGCAGGAAAGTGCTTTTGTACTTGTAAATGCATAACTACTACTTTCTTATTCCTATGTCTTATTATTTCCCCAAAAAGATGAATATCAGGCTATTTTCCTCTCCTTTCTTTGTAGATTCTCCTTTTCCTCCTTTCTAGATTTTTACGTGAGACCAGTCTGTTCTCCTCTCTTGCACTGAAGTTGAGCAATCCCACTCCCAACCAAACCATCTGGTTTTATCCAGAGATTTCTTGGTTTTTCTTTCTTTCATATATCTTGTTTAAACATTTAGTATTCTTCAAGTTAGGACTAAATTTCCCACTCACGGTGATAAGTCCAATACATCATAATCTCTCACTAGTTGAATCTTTTCCTTTGGGTATTGCTTTATCTCCATTTTACCTCCCCTTCATTGTCTCAACTTCTATTCCATTGGCATTTGTTGCATGCAATTCTCTACACATGGTCTTCTTTCCTCTCTGTAGAGAGAGAATGCTAATAACAGAATCTTCCTTTAGAAAAGCACTGACAATATAAGGTTGTTTTCCATAGATGAAAGAAGAAAATCATTTCTCATATACAAGGTGCATGCTTCTGGTCTCTGAGCAGGGAGCAAAATTGATTAAATCATTAAATGCAAAACATGTTAGTGTTTGTAGCTGTTCCAACTGCCTAATATGGAAAACCTGAAAGTGTTTCTCAGTAAGATGGACTAAGCGATTGCAGCCAAGTGGCTGCATGGGAACTGTCCTACAGTAGTGGTCTTAGTTGGCAGAATTGGCTATGGGTATGTTGTGGTGCTGAATTAGCTCAGGAAAGAATTGTTTTTGTCTAATTGTTAAAAGCTGCAGAAAAAGGTATGATTTAAATTCCATATACAGTAAGGTAATGTATTTCAAATATTTTCCTAAGCATGTTAAGGAAAATAAAATAACAACGAGGTATCTTTGAGAACTTGCAAATGTTTGCAGATAGTGCTGTAGGAAGATCTGAGTATGTGAACATCTTAAAGATAGTTTTGCTGATCCAGATGTTATAAACAAAACGTGAAAAATCTCAAAGCATCCTATTCTGATCTCATGTGTGTTGCAGATCTTGCCCTACTTGCCTTAGGGCCCATGAGAGACTTGCTGCTGACTTGAATGACCCAAGACTTGGGAATCCTCTTTCTACAAATAATACAAACTCAGTATCTCTTCAGGGGCTTTATTGATCTCGATTGACATGATGTCACTGAACTGTTCCCAAACATCTAAGACACTTTCCCAGCCTGCCATGACCTCATGGAACCATATCTGGGATTGTCCTGAGCCACATGATCTGTCCAAAATTGCTGGTAATCTTGCAGGGAAGCCAGGAGTTACTTATGTGGTCTGCTTTAATCTGGGGTGAGTATCTGGGAGATGTGAAGTACTAAGAGTCATATTTCAGAAATGTCTTTGCTGGTGCTCCCCCAATGTGAATGCACATTGCATGTTTGGGTAGCTGAAATGTCCAGGGTCATGGGGAATGGAAGGAAGTGTTCTGGAAAGGGATGGATTCCTCTGTAGTGAATGTGAATAAATTCATGACATAAATTTTATTTAAAATAATAATAATAATAAAAAAGCACTCGATGGAAATTGGACAAAAATGTTGCCCTACTACTGAGTATTTCCTAGAGAGTCCTACACTGCCATCTTCTGGGGGCATGAAGGGACGAGAACTACTAAAACTGAGAAATGAACAATGAGGAGCTTAAGGAGAGCATACTCTGTTTTCAAAGACTGAAAAAGCTCCTCATTGACTTCTCAAACCAGTTTGCAGAGTTCAGGAAACAAGAGGACTGCTGAACTCCATTTTGCATCTTCTTGACCTCTGAATAACCTGTACACTTACATGTCTGATGATTGAGTACTCTCCTCCGTTTAAGATTTTTGATCTGACTGTGTGGTAGATGGACAAATAACCAAGAGGGTCTGCTTGCATCTTCAGGCCCTTACTAAGAAAATATTGTCGTAGTTACGATAGAAGCTGGCCAAAGTAACTTTGAAAAAGTTCTTAATTTTTGGTTAAAAACCTATTTGAGTTACAAGTTTGAGAGGCTTCACTTCTGCTTTATAAAAAACAAAATTGATTTTATAGAAACAAATCTTTATTAGAAATCTTTATTATGTGGAGGCATATTGGTTGAAATGCCCCACAAAGTAAATTCAGAGGAAACTATTATGTAGAAAATCTCTTTTGGTAAAATCAATTTTTACCTAATGATTCTAACTGCAATGAATCTGGAAGCTGATTGTCAAGTTCTCATTTAAAAGCAGCAAATACTTAGTTTTTATTTCATATTTCTTTATTCTGTGGTATTATTGACTGAAGTTGCCCTTTTCACATTACTACTTTCACATTAATACTTTCTACTTTATGAAAATCTAGGTATTCCACATTAGAACTTTCTACAGTTAGAGCCAAGGCTCTAATGGCTAACGGCACAAGAAGTTTGCCAAACTGTATTTAACCAAAATAAAACCTCAAACCTGTTGTGATAGTGTGTCAAAATAAACCTTTGCGGTTTAGCATACTTTCTCCAAGTGATGGACTTTTCACCCTGTTATGAGATCATCACACGTGGTCCATATTCCATAATTTATATTTCATCGAGTTTTCAGATTTCAGATCTACTTACTTATCCATGAAAATCAATGTAATTTCTGTATCCATTTATTAAGTTGTGATAGAAAGGACATGAGTCATCACTGGCTGACTTTACTTTGTTCAATATGATACAGCATCAACTTAATAGCCTCTGAAGATCTTGTCACATTTAGCTATACACCACCAATGTGGCAACCACTTCTCCTTTAATAGTCATTTGTATGTCCTACCCCTTTCAATGCTATTAATGTGTTTCAGTCTTTAATAGCTGTATAGTTCTTCAGGTGTGCAGTAGCTGTGCTTTCAAGTGTATTGCTACAGATGCAAGGTGCAAAACAAAAGTGGCAAAGGAATATAAATGTTGATTTATTTCAAGGCTTTGTTTGTCTGTGTTTGTGACCAAAAAGAAGACTGTGTGTATYCTTCTCCAAATGTCACCCTGATACCATCTTCAAATGTTTGGTTAGTGAAAAAAATAAAAATTGCAAGGACAATGACAAGGTCTGTATGAGGATAAGTGTGATCACTTGTCTGCATAAGAAATAGTAAGTGATTGTTGTAATTTTGTAAAAAGAAGAAGAGGGTTTCCCAAGCTTCTAGCTTAAGCTCTAGATATGTTTACCTCTGTAACTGACTGAAATGGTTCTCTGAACTCATTAAGTCCATCTGTTGAAGGATCATCCTAATGAATCATCCTTAGGAATGCCTTGGATGCCACGTTCAGAATTTTTGTACAACTTAAGTACCTTGATACCATTTTGATTCACTGATAAACTTGAGAAGCTCAGTGAGGCTGTCGTAATAGAAAGGACTTGAGTTATCACTAGCTAACTTTTAGGGCTTGGAGAGATTTTAGTGAGAGAAAACCCTTCAGCATTGATCTAGGCAATAAATTTAGCCATCATAAAGAAACTTTGGGTGTGCTAATAAATTCTTTACAAAAGCTGTTTATGTTTGTGCATTAACAAGATCTGAGGTTTTCCTCTTCTTTAGCTGAGGGGCAGACCAGATAAAAGTGCAGTATTAAAAGTAAGCTGGACAAGATGAACAGGAAACCTCAGTTTTGCAATCTGTAAGTGCAACTATGAAGTTACTTCAGTTGTGGACGCTGAGAACTGTTTACTAAACAGCAAACAAGCTGCTAAAGAGGTCTCCAGATAGATACACTTTCAGATGTCTTTTTTATGAGTTTTGGATTATTTGAGGAAAGGGACTTCGATCAAAACTGTCTTAAAAGTGCAAAGTACTGTGTTGAAGGCCAGACACAAGGTGTCATGAAGCCAGTGGAAATCCTGTTATTCATTTCCCTGGGCACAGATCCATTCTGTAGCTATTTAACCTCATCTGCACTCATTGGCATAACACTGATACTTGCAGCCAGGGCAGGTGAAATCTGATCTAATGGGGGAGAAYAACTGTGCTGTGACAACCTCAGACAGGACCACACATTGCACCGACTGGCATTACTGGATAACTCCTCACCTGCTAACTACCTTGCACTTTTGCAATATGCAAGCATCCTTCCCCATAACTGTTGGGAATTATACCATATGGATGGCATCCTTGAAAATTATACCATAATGAGTATTCTGCTTTTAAAACATACTTCCTGAATAGTATTATGTGAACATTAATTAATTCTGGTAGGCTCGGAACAGGATTATGAAACTACTGTCTAGTCTATCTAATCAATTTATTGCATCAAAACACCAAAGAAAGAAACAAAAATGGGGAAAAAATATTCTGTCCACAAACTAGGTTTTCTTGTGCTGTGAATAAAAATATCAATTCCCTAAGGAGGAAGAGAATTATGCTGCAAGTCTGCTGTAGCATTCATGGTACCAGAGCTAATATAATAATCATTACTCACGTCATCTTCGTGAAATAGAGGAAGAGAACAAAGGTGAACTAAATGGTCATAAAAAGTACTTGAGCTGGGGAAGGTGCTTTTCTGGAACACAGACTTCTCTGCATGCTGTGGATTTAATTTTGACAATTTGAAATAGACTTGATCAGAAAGCAGAATTTTCCCTCTGGAGGAATAGTCTAATTTTTCAACCTGGAAGTCCTAAAATGAAATGTGAATGGGAAGATTCAAGACCAATAATTACAATAACAACATTGTAAATGTGTAAATACAGAGGTTTGTTTTAATTTCAGGTCTGATCAATAATACCTTACTTCTAGTTCATAATGAAAGTGAAGTATTTGACCTGAAATTGAACACTGCAGTGGTGTCACCTACTAAGAAAATCAAAACAAGTGAACTTTTTCCTCCCAGGAGTGAATGACCATTTCTGCCCCTCTACTGTTGCCAGTGGCCAAATTCAGGGGACAACATTATGACAGAGATTAAACACACAGACGACAGTTGCAAGAGAGTGGGAAGGGACAGATCCGGTAAGAAGGTAAAATTACCTTGGGATTGATAGTTAGAGTATGTAGCCCTTTTCTGGAAAACTTAGGTTAGTTTCTAAGGGAACACAGTCTGGAATCTGGAGGTTGAAGTAAGGATGGGGAATGTGCTCACTTCAGCCTGTCTCTCTCCTTCTCAGAAATCTGTGCTCCAGCACTTTAAAAGATTCCCAGCCTGCAGGGCAGAATGCCCTGTTGCTGATGCTGGGTCAGACTATCCACATTTCCCTTCCAAGTATGCCCTGGAGCTGCAGCACGATCCTGAGGTCTTGAAGGTCTGTTACACATCTGCGTTGGGCTCAGCAGAGAGATTTGACTTTCTCTTCTCTTTTAAATTTGCCTACAGAGAATGTCCAAAGTGTACATTTCATTTCAGACCACCATAATTACTGAAAACCTGACCCTAATTAGTTCCTATTTTGATTATCTCCTTCTGTCACAGTTTCAATTACCCTTTATCCCCCTCACTTGCTTATCTCTGCATATTTACTTCTCTGAGGTTCACTCACACAGTATCAGCTCACAAAGCTGAGTGTTACTACTTGTATTTAACGTCAGAATCCAGGAACAGTTGTCAAGATGGGTGTCAAATATTTTGGCAAGTATCTGTGTGTCTATTTCAAAGTTTGAACATCTAATACCCACTAAGGAAGGTTACTTGCCTAAGTCAGCTGGGCTGCTGTTGATCTGTAAGCTGGTGTCATCGGGTAGAAGTTTTGAGGCAGTGTATGCAATCATAATGTCAGTAGCACTACGTAAATTGTGTTCTGTTCTGATCGCTAATCAAAGCCTAACCTTAGTAATACCCAAACCTCCCCTATTCTCATGTGAAGGCTTATAAAGTGAGTTCATATGGGATCGAATAATTTGAACTGTGTAACCAGCCAACTGGATACCCAGTTCCCCAGGGTCTAATAACCGTATGTTAGCATTCAGAAGGCGGCCAGATGCAGCTGTCAGCCCGGTTTCAGTCATCAGTCTTGTTCTAACAACAGTTAAGTGAAAAACTGATGAGAAAGGGTAGTTTTGTCAGCAAGGCCGAGCTTTGAGATGGGCTTCATTTCTAGCTTTTCCAATGTCCTGAAATGTATCTAGTAGTACTTCAGATCCCAATCAGTAAAATAAGGTTAACGGTACTGATCTTATATCAGTTATCTATGTTTCCTTTTTAAAATAGTCTGCTATTTGAGGCTGGCATGATTTCCTTCTGGATCATACTAGCAAAGGTGGTAACAATAATGATTGGAGCTTCTGGGCAACTCAGCAGCACAAATAATAATGCTGAGCACAAATCATTCCAGTGAAGAGCTGATGAGTATCTGCTTGCATAGAGACTCTGAGGACCTTTTTGCTTCCTTTTTATCACTAGCAATTTGTGTGTATTGTCTTTGCTAGTGCATTGTGCTTCACTGCTGTAGTCAAAGCAGAACATTAGAGCTGAATACTCTCTTTTGATAAATTTCATCTGCAAATTAATCAGCCTCCTTTCTCCTGAAAGAGAAAAAGGTCTGTTTTCTTCTGCCATTTGGGTTGGCTGGTAATTAGTGTCACTGGGACATCATCAGGCACTTCAAAGTCTTGGCAACCTCTTCAGCTGATAGATAAGGCAGTAAAAACAGTTCTGTTTTTCTATTGTCTTCAATAATGAAAAATCTCATTATTTACAATATTCGTAATTTAGCTGTTCAGTATTTATGTATCTGTAGTCACTTCCCTACCTCAGCTCTTACCATAATGCTAACCAGTGAAATGAATTTTGTTTTTTTAAAGAATTGTATACTGTACTTACAGACGTTGTGTAGCATGCCATTTGCACAAATAAACTCAGTCTAAAAAAACTGAAGGGTTCAGAAGGACTAGAAATGGTAACAGCATGAAGCACGTTCTGTACTAAAAGAGGCGCTGTGTTAAACGCTCTAGAAAAAAAACTGATGAACTTGCACAGATCATTGTCAAACTACAATAAAGTGTTACTAAGAATCTGTCAGAAAAATGATTGGGGAGAAAGGCTTCTGATTTTGCTTTATCTAAGTGTTCCTGTTGCACATCTACAGGGAGCAAGTGTTGCAGGATATGTGGTTTCTTTTTTTTTTTTTTATGTGTGTACCAATCCAAAAGGAGCATGGTTTACATCTTGTTGTCAGTTCTTATGTTCTCATGTGCTATTTCCAGAATTTTGAGGGTGTTTTTTTTTTTTATTTTGACATACAGTTGCAGCTGTGGAAATCCATTGCCATAATATGTTTGACTTTATATGTGTAATCTCCTCATCTGTCATATCTTCTGTAGAATTGCATAGGTTGAAGCCCTTATCAGGGACAAGACTAGTACAAATTGAAGGAGGAGTGAAATTAAGCCATCAGAGACCTCATTTCTACTGGAAAATGCATGAGCTGGAAAAAAAAGTAGCTTGGCTTTCAGATTTAAGGATGCTCTGACAGAACTGGTAGTAATAAAATCCAAACAAAACACCATTTTGGATGTGAACTGAGCAAATTTGATCTGAAAGTTACTGATTCACAGCGTACCCAGAAGCCTGAAATCAGTGTGGTGTGGCATGGACATATGGCTTGTCTGAGGGAAGCTATTTGCAATACCCAAGTCTAGCATACGATTCCTTATGTACTATTTTAAAGAAAGCTCTAAGAGGTTCTATATGAAAAATGAACAGAAAATGCTTGCCTGCCAATGGAAATGAATTGAGGTGAATCTGCCTGGTCATAATACTTCAGAAATATATATGTATACCTATTAATCTGCCTATTTTTTAATGCACTTGTAATGCACACTACAGATGGTATTGTGTTCCTGTGGACAACTTGATGGTTCTGTCAAAATTTTTGACAGAAGCCAGCCTGAAGGTTGTCTAGCCAACCGCTCAGCCCACACACTGAGAGTTAAGTCCACCAAATGGATCCCTTTGCTGTCTGGGCTTTTTAATTTCCCAGCAAAACATTTGAAAAAAATACAGTTAAACCTTCCTGCCAACTACATTAGGTAGTCAAAGGATCACTCTGATAAGGTAAGGGTCTGGCCTGAACACAGCTCATTCTGGCTTACGGTGGGCCGTCCGGATAAATAGGAGAGGGTACACTGCATAACTGGCTGTGAGTATCTATTTTACTTCTACAGCTACCTTCCAGATAATTATTTTATGTAACCATACAGTTTCAGTAAATCTGAGGCTATTAGGAGCTAGAGGTCTTCATTACAGATCTTCTGTGGAAACTCTACTAACTATACAGATTTTTTTTCTTTATTTTTGAAGGAAAAAGAGATAAAATTTATTTCCCATTTAATTCAAAGGAGCAATTCTATAGCAATGAGGTTAAAACAGGCTACGGCATCTTAGGATGGTTAAAAACAGACATTTATTAGAGCATAAAAGCACACTTTTATTGGCTTACTGCAGAATTTACAGTTGCAGTTAAGAACATTACCTTACAGTATATTTCAAAGAATTCTTTTATCTGTACCGTAGTACCTTAGCTGGTAAAAAATTTGCCTGATGTATGTACATTACTTTATTGACTTGCACTTTACTCTGTGATAGATTTATTCCTTTAAGTGACACTGAAAGTAATAAATATAAGACTTCAAATGAAAAACATTTTTATTGGCAAAGTGGAGAGAGAAAGAAAAAGCAGCATATAAAATCTTGGCTCAAGCAGTCTACACTTGTGAAATGAGGCCAAATTAGTGAGGAAAAACAGTTTAGAATGAAGCTTCAGCATGCTGTTCATTTTCCAATARTTTTAAAAAAACAGAAAGACTGAAGGCCTGGTTGTGAATTTTTCACTGAAGTGCAAGCAGTGGTATATTTTATTGCATTATGGAAAATTGAGGGGGTTTCCTGGTTCTAAAAATATCCCACTGCACTATTTGCCACAGTTCAATATTACTGTGTGCACTGCTCAGAGGTGTACTATGGATGTGCAATTCATCTTAAGAGTTCATCATGCTGTGTAGGAGGGTTGAAAAAAAATGCAATAGCGGTGATTTTTAGTGACAACTTTCACACAGCATATACCCTGAATGGTTTGCAGTTAGATTTTGTTCAGGTTACCAACACAGAGACAGAGGTCAGGTCTTCCTTGTATGCATAAGGAGAAGCTCAAGAGCTGTTTTGCACTGAGGAGGTGCCAGTTCTTTCCACATCACATAAGAAATGCACAAGCACTTGCAAAGCAGGTAACTATTCATTAATAGCCCAGAAAAGGTGATAACCAGTTATAAAATCTTATTTCTGATGCTGGGAACCTGGAGATTATGGTATCAGATGGACCTATGGTCAAGGCACAGCACGCTGCGCAGATCCCATCCATGGTGAGGTTCACCAGCTCTAAGATCACTGGTATTCTTATAAGGTGTTGGTCAAAATACAGATTTCTCAATCAATAACAGCAGTCAGGACTGGAATATGGACTTAGCTTTGAAGAGTGACTTGGACAATGCACTCTAATATTCTTATCTTATTAATAAAGCTGCAGTTCCTGAACAGGTGCATATAATATTTCAATTGAACAAGACAATATACTATACGTATACTTGAGATTAATACGCTTTGACTACATGTACATCTACTAACTATACATTGACTGTATATATATTGACTCAATAGCAATCACACGACATCCATGGTACAGAGGCATACACCTAGATTAACCATTATGTGGATCACAGACTCCTTGTACAATATTCTTCCAGGCTAACCACTGCAAGGGCACTTTGATCTTTCTTGTTGAGATCTGAAATAAAGGCAAGCTACTGTGTACAGACAGGAAGATTGACCGGTTTGGGGGAACTAGAATTTCCAGTTAAAGTTAATAGGAGCTAACATTACAGTTTTTAATTTCTAGCTGTTAGAGATTTATTATAATGAACCTCAAATTCAGTTTTACCTAGGGATATCTATATTAATGATACCTATATTATTCAGCAAATCCATTAAATGTCTCGAATTTTCTGTTTTAAACTTGATTGCTGTCTCCATACCTTACACAGTCCTTATTTAACTCCTACCCTCCTTCACTGTGTTAGAAGTTTACTGTGCAAGCCCCCAGAAGTCAGTAGAAATTAGTCAATAGGAATTAGTGAAGAGAGGTGCATGTCAAATGACAGTGAGAAGATATCCAAGATACTGACTTCCTATATTTTCCTCCCTTCTGATTTTTTTTCCCCTTATGTTTTTCTCCGCTCCTCTGTCACCACCTTGCACTTGAGTACTGGCAGTGTGGTGTCATTCTACTTTCTTCTTACCTCTTCTAGCTCCGTTCTCATCCTCAAGTCCTTCCCTTTATTCCTATTGTTCCAGGGATTTCCTGTTAAACATTTCTAGCTTGTCATGATGTGAACCTGTATTGGGTTTGCGTGGCAAGATTTTGGTAGTGGGGGGGCTACAGGGGTGGCTTCTGTGAGAAGCTGCTAGAAGCTTCCCCTACGTCCAATAGAGCCAATGCCAACCGGCTCCAAGACAGACCCGCTGCTGGCCAAGGCTGAGCCCATCAGTGACGGTGGTAGCGCCTCTGTGATAACATATTTAAGAAGGGAGAAAAAAACTGCACAACAGCAACTGCAGCCAGAGAGAGGAGTGAGAATGTGTGAGAGAAACAACTCTGCAGACACCAAAGTCAGTGAAGAAGGAGGGGAGGAGGTGCTCCAGGTGCTGGAGCAGGGATTCCCCTGCAGCCCATGGTAAAGACCATGGTGAGGCAGGCTGTCCCCCTGCAGCCCATGGAGGTCCACAGTGGAGCAGATATCCACCTGCAGCCCATGGAGGACCCCACGACAGAGCAGGTGGATGCCCAAAGGAGGCTGTGACCTCATGGGAAGCCCTCACTGGAGCAGGATCCTGGCAGGACCTGGAGAGAGGAGAGAGAAGAGAGGAGCCCACGCTGGAGCAGTTTGTGAAGAGCAGTACCCCATGGGAAGGACTCATATTGGAGAAGTTCATGGAGGACTGTCTCCCATGGGAGGAACCCCACGCTGGAGCAGGGGAAGAGTATGAGGAGACCTCCCCCTGGGGAGGTCCTTATCTTGACCCATGAGTCTTTCCTTACATTTTCTATCCTCTGTCCAGCTGAGGAAGGGAGAGATAGAATGGCTTTGGCGGGCACCTGGTGTGCCACAGAACCAGTCAATGAAAGATTTCAGATGGACAAACAGGCAAGACAATATATCTTGGCCAAAATGGATAGATAGCCATCTTCTAGAGAACAAGCATGGTTCAACACTCCTGGTGTACAACTCTGCATTTCCACTTCTGTTCTGCTGGTCGTTCATCTTTCAGCAGCCAGGCACGTGACACTGGGGTGACGGTCAAGAAGGAAGTGTAGATCTTCTGTGTGTAACGATTGTCTATTGGAATCAAATACAAATGGTCCTTATGTTTAGAGGGATAATAAAAGTAAGTATATTCAAAAATTATATTCTTTCCTTAAGGAGATCAAACCAGATCAGTTTAGTAACAGCACTTAAATCTCTCATCCCTTTTAATATTTACTAGCAAAGGCAGTAATTCATGCAGGTCTTTGTTGTCCTGGCTTTAAGGCTGTGGGAGTTTTGTTAATTGAGGTTCCTCTGACCATCCAAAAGGGTGCCATTTTGGGTTATCTGAAATACAGATGCTTGCAGCGATGTTTCATTATGGTCTTTGTGAAAGTTTGGCTACATAAATTGATCAGTGTCATATGTCAATTTTTGTTTCTGCATGGTTAATTAGACCATGCCAAATATCCTGCTTTAGCTAGGTAGTTTCTAGCTTTCAAATCAGCTTGTTTTAAAGCTCATTTAAGTATCTCTGCTACCATAAAACCTGTACTATGCACACACTGTTGAACAGGCCTAACAAAATTCAAGAATCTGGATTAAATAAACAGTAGAAATTCCTCCTACCCATTCCAGCAACCAACCAATTATATTTATTTTATTGCCTGATCAATTATTTTAATATTTTTTAAATTTTTTAAATGGCCTTCAAAACTGCAAAGAACCAGCAGCATTGAACTGGAAGCACCACTGTAGATCAAGTCAATGTGATCTGTTGATAATCTCATGTAATTCTTCCCATAGCCTTGTAAATTCATGTTATGTATTTGCAGTGACACAGCTAATCCTGTCTATTTTTTTTTCCTGAAACTGATGATGACAATTGACAATTTCTTTTTCTATTCATGGATGATGCTCATTTAAGGAGCCTATTGAAATAGCAGACTGCTGTTGGTTATTTCATTAGATTTTAATCCTAAAGCAGCTTAAATAGTGAAAATAATGAAATTTTTATCTTATGAATCAGATATCTCATGACAGTTTTCTGTGGGAACATTGAATTCTGCTGTTTACCTATTTCTGATTAAAATCACTCAGATTTTAGATTTTGATTTTTTTGTGGCTGAGATGGCAAAACCAGACATCCTGGCATCTAGAAGCATTCTTCCCKTACTGAATCTTACATAAACTCCCTGCCTAGCCTAAATCAGTCGTGATGCACCTGTCAGTAGGAGCGTAAGGTGCATTATGGTTGATTCAGTGTAGCATCCTAGCAGTAGCTCTCCATTAGAAGATCCTGGCTCATGGGACAATGAATAGGTTATGCAGGTGAATTGCTTTACCCATGAGGTTATGTAGTAGCTCAGAAGACATTGCGGGGGGAAGGAAGGGGGAAGCGTTTCTTTTGTTGTTTTTTTTTTGTAAAATTGTTTCTAGTACTTATTATAGCCATAAGTAAATAACTTTTTCAGAGTCTAGACAGGTGGGGATACATTGATCAGGGAACCTTTTTCCTTTTGACATGTCTGAGCACATCTGTATTTCCATCATTCTTCACRGACTTTCCTCCCACTCATATGTCGATAGTTGTGGTCTATCCAAACGTAAGTTTTCAAGTCTGATGGACATATAATGCTGACTTCTATACACAGGTATGTGAATAGGACATGCTTTTGCTGGAGAGTCATAGCCATAGTCAGCAGCTAACGTATCTGCAATGAGGAAGGCAGGAATTTATGTTTATTGAATTGGAATTAAGCTTTGCAGGTGCCAACCCATAGAAGTTCACTGAAACTTCATGGCCAGCAGGCACGGAAATTGAATATCTGCTGAATAGGGTGTTAAATTAGCAGGGCTGCTGAAGCAGGCTTGCTGATACAACACTGTCATATTTTAGTCTGTCAGAACTGTTTTGTGCATGTTTCTGACRAAAAAAATGAATTTCACATGACAGATCTCTTGTTCGGAGAGAGGCAGGGTGATTAAGCTGTTAATATAGCTTTTTATTATTCCTTTAGAAGTATTCAAAGAGTATTTCTTTAAATACAGCTCAACATTGTGTGGCAAAGGTTGAGGCACCTGTGCAGCAGTGAATGAAGGCTATCTAAATATGAATGACTAATTATCAAGGAACGGGAAAACACTAGTTTTCTTTCATAACTGAGATGGCTTCATCTTATTCAGAATAATCTGYTGGGAAAATAATTAGCATAAAGAAGATGGAGTTTTGATAAGTAACTTTGATGTTCATAATTATAGTAATTTTTGTCTAATTTCTTTCATTTATGCTCATGTTTTATTTCAGTTTTCTCTTTCAGTCATAAAAGCTGATATTAAATTTTAGATTAAACCTATCTCRCTGTAGACAGCCTCCTTAGAAAAAACTGTTATCTTTGTATGATAACAGTGGACTTTTAGCATAAATTTGCTGCRAGGTTTTCTTTCCATCTCTCTGAATTTGTCTTCCCTACCATAATAAATCACACAGATTAATGTGTCAGGAAGGGTCTAGAAGTATCAAATTTAGCATGGCATTAAAAAAAGCCTTTTCACATTGTTTGTATAATGTTCAATATTTTTAACTTTATTCTAGACAAAAATGCGTCATCCAAAGTGTTGAGCAAAGAGTGGAAATRTTTGGATTGTTGTGCCATTTGAACAATAAAGGAGAATCTTCCTGACTTAGCTCCTGAGTCTGAAGCAGTAGTGTCTGTCAGAGGGCTCTGAAGGTTGCCAGCCTGTACTGTACTTGTTCTTGAGTTGGAGGTATAAAAAGGTTCTTATTCTGCCCTCGCTTTCTGTAAGGCTCTATAATGTACCTCAGTCAGCTGAGAAATCTAATTTCTTACATGAAATTTCTTTACACAACAATAAAAAAATTAATTTAGACACTAGTAATGCTTTTCAGATCTATTTAAATATGACTCTATTGAATAATTGCCACATCCCTCCTCTCGTTTGGTGTCTAAGGAATTAACTACTAGGTTCTCCTAGTAGCTAATTTGGTGTTAAATTGCTCATGTTGTTCCTCCTATCAGGGAACAGTACTGATAGGGAGGCTTTATTTCTCTTCTTTTCCATTTATTCTASTGTTTGTGTGCACATGTTGTTTAGTAGGAATGCTTGGAATTTGGGGTGCTTACCCTCTGAAACACTGCTTAAAAACACCGTATTGTTGTGAAGTACATTCTATTACTTTTTTTTCCACAAATTCTATTATGTATAAAAGGTTAACAGGGTTCTCATAGCTTGTGTAGTTAAACTATACTCTTGGCTGCTCACAGCTCAGTGATTCTGGAGATGATACCTTTTTAGATGGCTAGCTATGCTACAAGAAGAAGACACACAAACTACAGGGGCGTTGAAGAATGAATTATCACATGTGTCCCACTGAAATCCAGAGAGACTTTTGTGCAATAATATTATTGTCCTGCAAGAGAGAAAGAGTTCTCATGCGCAGCTGGGCAACTCAGCTACAAACTGTTGAGCAAGGCAGGGAACTCATGACAGAGYCCCGGTGCAAACAGGCTACACATTGAGGATGCAGGCAGGGACAGGTGTAATTTAGGGGGACAGAAGGAATTTAGAAAAGCTGTCCAGGCATGAAGGCATGGTGCCAGGAAAACCAAAGCTCAGCTAGAGTCAAGACCTGTGAGGGACATGAAGGGCAACATGAAGTGTTTCTACCACTATATTACAGCATCTCCCAGACCCCTGTGCTTAATGGCAGGGTTCAAGGAGGAGAGCTACCAGCAGTGGGTGAAGATTGAGTCAGGGATAACTTGACCAGTACAAGTCCACGGGATCATCCAAGGGTGATGAGAGAACTGGTTGATGTCCTCRTAAAGCCACTATCATATTTGAAAGGGCATGGAAATCACAGAGACACCTCTGATGAATGGAGAAAGATAAATGTCACACTCATTTCAAAAAATGGCCAAGGAATCAACCCAGGGAACTGCAGGCTGGCCAGCTGCACTTCAGTTCCGTGGAGCAATCTACCTTGGAACATATTTTTGGGCATATAAAGCAGAAGGTGGTGATGAGGAACAGTCATCACAGATTTACCAAGGGTAAGTAAGTCATGCCTAACCAGTCTGATTACCTTCTAAGATGAAATGTCTATGTCAGTGGATTAGGGAAGAGTAGCAGATGTCATTTACCTTGACTTTATCAAAGCTTTGATGCTGTCCTCCACAAYACTTTTGTGTTCAAATTACAGTGTTATGGTCCGGATGGTCGGGCAAAACTGCCTGGGTGGTTAGGCTCAGAGAGTGAAATAAGAAGTCCTACACTAACGGTAGGCCAGTAACAAGTGGAATACCAATGGGGCTTATCATGGGATCTGTCCTGTTTCACAACTTTGTCAATTGCCTGGAGGAGGTGATGGAGTGCATGCTCAAGTTTGCAGCTGACATCAAATTGGGATGAGTATTCGATACTCTTGAGGGCAGGGCTGTCATCTAGAGACATCTAGACAGGCTTGAGGAATGGTCCAAAAGAAACCTTATGAAAATCATCAAGGACAGATGAGAAGTCCTGCCCCTTGGTAGGAAGAACCACTGGTAATGGTATAGGCTGGTGACTGTCAGACTGGGGAGCAGCTCTGCTGGAAAAGCCCTGGGGCTCTTGCCAGCAGCAAGCTGAGCATGAGCCAGCAGCCTGCCCTGGCAGCAGAGATGACCAGCAGCATCCTGGGCTGTATGAACAGAAGCACAGCTGGTAGATCAAAAAAAGGATTATCCACCTCTACTTGCACTTGACAGATCAAATCTAGACTGCATCCAGTTTTGGGCCCACCATTACAGGAAAGATTCCAATAAACCGGAGAAAGTTCAGCAGAAGACCACCAAGATGGTCAAGGGCTGGAGCACTTGCCCTGTGAGGAGAGGCTGATGGGCCAGGGCTTCTTCAGCCTGAAAAGGTGAAAAGACAGCTGTGGGGGGACCTAATAGCTGCCTGACCATACCTACAGAGAGGTCACTGAGGAGACAGATACAGAATCTTTACAGCAGCGCATGGCAGGAGAATGAGAGGCAATGGGCATGAGTTGAAACAAGAGAGGTTCATACTGAGTATAAGGAGAAACATTTTCCCTTTGAGGACAGGTAGACAATGGAGCAGGTTGCCCAGAGAGACTTCACAGACTCCATCCCTGGAGGTTTTCAAGACCAACCTGGATGAAGCCCTGAGCAGCCTGTATGACCTTGTAGCTGACCCTGCTTTGAGCTGGAGGTTGGATGGCAGACCTCCAGAGGTCCTTTCCAAACTGAATCATCCTGTGATCTTAAGGATGGGCTTTGAGATGCTCAGTTACAGGAAATCATTGGCAGAATGGTCTGTTAATAGGTGAATTCCATTAAAATCTACTTTTCTGTGATCTTGATATGGTTTTATTAATTGCAAATTACATATTTCCCTAGAATATGGTAGAAATAACATAAGGATAGAAAGATATGTGGAAATACACTATCTGATGCATTCTCAAGAAGTTGATTAAATTCCAGTTCTTTTTTCTGATTACTTAGTGTTTTGGACATCACAGATTAGGGGGAAAAAAAACCCAACATCTATTTGGGTCTTTGAAGCCAGATTCCTTAACCCTGTATAATTTGCTTTCCAGAAAAACACACATTTTCTTATTTTCTGTTTCCTGCACATCAGGGTAAAAGGGCTTTCTGCCACTCATCATCATCATAAGCCTATGGTAAAAATTAATTTAATGAAAATGAAATTAATGTCCTTAATAATCAGAATATGTTGTTTATTTTTTATTTGTATTTATTTTTATTCCATTTATGTCCAGTTGCTACTAGAAGTAGTATGCAGTGCCTTCTTAGGGACTTGCTGCTACCCACTAGCTCCTCCCAATTTGCAACTGGCTTCTCAGCAAATTTTCTGGTCCTTTAAAATAGGAATATGCTCCCATTTCTATAAAAAATGCAGTTTTAACTTTCACTTGAGGTGTACTTGCTCAGAATAATTTTCCTGAACATTCAGTTCCAGTTTGGTATTTTTGATGTGTTTGAGACCTCTGTACAGGAATGCTTTGATAGCACAGCTGTTTCCTAGTAGTTCCAGATTCTGGACCCTGGGGAGAAAGTGAAAAGTCTGGAGAATGTCATTGGGAAGTCGCTTTTATTTCAGGGTCTGTTTAGTAAGAAATAATAGGAGGGGTCCCCACTTGTTTTCCTGTGGTGGAGAATCATTTCCCACTTTTATTTGTTTTTGTGATAGGATGAAATAGCAAAATAAAGCAGACATTCTGCAATTGCTTTATGCAATTCGAACAATTGCATTTGACAATTCAATAATTTTTATTAAGAAAATTAATATGAAATCATCAGCCACACTGCTCTGTAATTCCAGCTGATGAAGTTATTGACACCAGTGCAAAAAAAAATGCCATGAAGAGAGTGAAGATTAAAAATTCTGCTCATTTTCATCAGTTGTGATGAAAAATGTAAATGTATGATAAATTGAGTTGTGGGTAAACTAAAGGCATATTCAAAGCATCCAATTAGTGAGTCTGACAATGATATTAAAGAAATAAAGATGAGACAAAATGTTTGAAATGTTGGCTTGATGATAGCAGTGAGACAATTAGAAACTGATGTGGCAGATAGATTCAAGCCTTCGCTAAAAGCTGCTTCACCACAGTGATGAGAATCTATTTGATTACTATCCCTCAGTTAACCATAAGCCATTGTCTTCATTGGCTGCACATGCTGAACCAGCATCAATAATGGCCACACAGCTGAGACTGGTCTTCAGGCAAACAGTGTGGTGGTGGTCAGGAAATCCTCCAGGCACAAAAAGGACCTGTCATGTCTCTGTTCATTTTCATTTTTCAGATTCTTTATCTTTCTCAGTATCCCAACACTTCATTCTCCTAGATACTTCCTATTTCTTCCCTTGTGTCATCTCCATGTCATGTATCCACTTTTCTACCTCTCTCTGCATACAAATCCCCAACTCTTCTAAGACACTCGCACAAAAACTACTTTACCACCTGATTTCTCCTTTGTCCTAATTTTCATATTTTAGCATTTCTCCATCAGAATTACCTCTTTCATTCGATTCCTTCTCCTCATCTGCATTCTACCGTGATGCTTGTTTCCACCACTAACATCTCAACATCTAAATTAAAAGCATTATAGTCCTTTAACCTACATTGGTCAATTTTAATAGTATTTGATTTTTGGAAATGTTTATTATACATGCCTTTTTAATGACATTGTGTAAGTAGAGTAATGTCTCTTAAACTACTTTGGGACCTCAAGGTGTTCATGGCCTTCTATCTGACAGGAAAAATAAAGAACTAAAAAGGCTGTATAAAGTAGTTAGTCAATATAATATGTATTAGTCTTTGGTTTTGTTTGGATGTTATCTTGGATCTTTCTCTAAATTGTATTTGCTATGTAAAAACCAAATGAATACAAAGCTCAAATGTTTTAGAGCCATGTAGGAAAAAAAATAGTATGCAAGTTGCACGATTTAAAAAAAGAATCCTAATGCAGCAAAGCAGAGTCTGTAATATTTCAGATCTAGATTTATTCTTCAGGTATTATTTGCTGGTACAAAACTCCAGCACATAGTTCTGGTACAGAGAAAGATGTTTGTGGAATAAAGAAAGCGAGTTTGAAGCAAAGCTCCAATGCAGACAAATACATACRTAGGCAGGAAAGGCACTGTCCTTGACGAGGAGGTGCTGAGAGGATTACCAGTCAAGAATATTCAGCAATTATCCATGCTGAATTTGTGACGTATTAAACCTTTGCACAATATAACCAGTGCTTTAATCTTACAGCAAGCCATTATTTGTTCAGATAGCAAAAGATAAGAGTCTTCTGCCACGAGTATGAATGAAGATAATTTGACACGCTAAAACATCATTGATATTGCATCCTTAATGTATCTGTCCTGAAAAAAACTGGGTTTAAACTGTCTTAAAAACTGTAGTTAGATCATTATGATAAAACTGAGTTAGATCATTATGATAAAACTCTTCCCTTAAAAGCAGCAATATTTTTCAGTCTAAACACCTGCCAAAAAGCTACTCCATTTTGATGTGTTTATGTAAGATTACCGTCATAGCCTGCATGCTGTACCTGTGTGGTGAACTGTCTTAGTGGATGTTTTTCTTGGTAAGTGTCCTCTTTCTGAAAGAACCTTAGAATGCTAATATTTGAAACTTAAGCATGTTAATTTAGGTAAATAAGTTTTCTATTATTCTGTTTGTATATTCTATTTGCCTCAAACCACAGAGTTAGATGTCATATTCATGATGCACCATGAGTCAAATCATGTTGCTCTAACTTGAACAATCCACAAATGGCATCAACCAGGCAAAACTGGTGGTGTGAACTCCAAAATTGTGTTATACACTTTGGCTTAGAAAATTCATCGCTATTGCAGTGACTTGTCCCTGAACAGAAGCAACAAAGGCACTCAGAGATGCATTTGATATTAGAATTTGACTCTACAGTGAATCATACCTATCATTCAAAGTAATTCTGAATACCACATTGTCAGACTAAACAATCACTTCAAAATACATGATTTATTGTTCATCTCTCTTCCCTGATACAAAACAGGGAATCTATTGATTTTTCTGAAGCCAATTTTTATTGTGGTGCAAGGCATCACAATTGCTATTAACTATAATATTGTATGGGCAGTGAAATAGTCAGTGCTATTAGTTAATGTGCAAGCACATATCGACCAGTAATTTTCAACAATAAATGTAATGATACAAGACATGAGTGTTTGTTCAGCATTTTATTCTGACAATCCAACAACTGAAGAAAATCTTAGAGTCAGAATCTAGCTACCATGAAAATTTATGCAACGATTTCTATCCATCTAGGTTTGGCAAAACTGGCTGTGAGCCAAAGGTCTAACAACGTTAGCTTTAGAAGAAAATCAATGGTATGCAAATAATTGTTGAATTGTCATAGACTAAGCAAAGCAGCTCAAAGATTTAAAAAAAGGAGGGGTTTTAATTCAAATAACAAAGACTTACTACTATTTCCTTTGAAATGTGTATGAGTGGTCTTTTTGTTTTGTTAGGAAAAAGTACTGGGAAGGTGAGTGGCACATTTCATGTTTAAGAAAAAGTACAGCTACCTCTTTTACCAGGAACCATGTACATTCTCTGATAGGACCAGAAATATTTTACTTTTTGCATGCGAGAGCATTTCTGTAAGAAAGCCTCTGCCATGCATCAGTGCAGCGATAGGCGCTGTGGCATAGAGCCTCTCCTGGTACCYATTGGTTTCAGTGGTGCTACGTTCCCTTCCCCTGGGGAAGGCAGTACCTCTCGGGCTGCACCCCTACTGATGTCAGCACTGAAGGATGAATGGAGTTTGTAACCCAGTAAATAYGATTTTGCCATCACTACCAGAAGGCCACAAGCCTTGGGCTTGCCTTCGGCTGAGCTGGTTTAGCAGGTGCTTCATGGCCAAGTGAATGGGAATGGCTTGCTCTGGTAAAATGAGGCCTAAATTTACAATACAGAAAGGAAATTTGTGTTTCTCAGACAAAATAATTGTATAGCTAGGTGAATATTTAAGTGTTCATTTTGTCGTCTCCTTTCAGGCATAAGTAATGTCCTTTTTCAGATCTGAGTATTGGCATTAGATAATGTTGCTGGAGACCTGCAGAACAGCGAGAAATATTTGCTACCTATTTTGTGTAACACAGTATATGGTGAAATGAAGCAGAAGAGTAGCTGACCTTTTTATTGAAAACCAAATGATTTTTCTGTTAACATTAGCCTATACCACTAAAAGATGAAAGATTTATTATCAAATTACTAGGAAACACAAAGCATTCAATTAAGATTTGAATCTGTGGTTGCATGTTTTTAATTCTTCATCACATGCAGGTCTTTCATGAATCACTCATCATTTATGAAATACATTATGAGAATATGCGTAATGTTCATTTTCTCAAAGAAGGAATTAGAAGGAAGTAAATTATTTCAACAGACTCTATATTATTAAAAAAACTATTTCCCATCAGTTTTGTCCGTTTTCCTCAGTGTGAAATTAAGTCCAGAATAGTCATATTCAGTCTAGCTTCCCTTCATTTATTTTAAATTAACAATATTACATTGTAACCCAGTAAGCATGGTTATACTTGCTATTGTTGGGGGAGGGCGTCAGGCTGTGTCAGGTCCCAGGGGCTGGGCTGGGCTGCCCTCGGCCTGAGCGGGGCTGAGCTGGGTTTACCAGGCGCCCCGAGGCCAAGTGCCCATTGCCCAGCCTGGCTGAGCTCCAGCTCTGTGAGTGCCGCCGGGGAGGGGGCTGACAGCCMCAGGCAGTCCCTGCCGGACAAACGGCCCTGTGGATATTGGGGGGCTGCAGGGAAGATTTCACCCCTTCCCTGGTAACAGGGGGAAGGGAGAAGGCTGGGGTGAGAAAATGTGTAATGAAGTGGAATGGGACACGAGACTGAGGGCACCACCACAGGCAAGGGGTAAATACTAGGAAGGTGGTTTTGTACATGTGACRACTTTGACTGTATTATTAATGAGGCTTTTTTGCATTGGATAATTTGGAGTATTTGACTGTGAAAATGCTAATTGGACAAGCAATAAATGGCATGTTCCCTTTACCCGTAACAGTATTTTGAGTGTAAGAGTATTTAYCACAGACAATACATCTGATTTACATTATGCGAATTAGTATAACCAATCACTAATTTGTTAAAAAAATTACACCTGCATTTCAGAAAGTGCACAAGTGATTAATTTTTCCCCTTGTACAATGAAGAATAGTTAAAGCGACCTTGTCCCTCCGTTAATTTATGCATTAAGGACTCTTCAGACATAATTTGCTGCCTGTCCTCTTGTTTTCTTTCAACTGCAGCAAGCCACATTTCTCTTCAGCATCACACATACCTGACTTTCTCACTGACTCCAGGGCACATATCCTTGCAAAATGCTTGAGAAACAGGAAAACTACTGCATAACTTAGCATCTGAAGCACAGAAACAGTGATTTAACAGTGGTTTGTAGAGGTCTGTGGCAGAGTGGGGAATTAAACCTTGGCACTGTAAGGCTCAGGGTTCACATCCCTACTGTCACTAACAGCAAAGCTCATCCATAACTTTATGCATTCCTAACAATATTACTGACCATAACACTAGCTAGGAGTTATGGGGAGGAACAGAGCCAGCTACAGATCTTGAAAGGGTCTTGCTCTCAAATTGCTGGTTGCTCAGGAAGAGCTCATGGTCTGGAATTGTATCTGGTGATTTACAAATGCAAGATCTGTCTTGAAGACCTCAGATGTGAGATGGTTCATGTCTGAAGAATCGTCTGCCTCTGGGCAAAAGAGGTTTTGTTCACTGAACAGGAGTAGCTTTTGTAGCTCTATGGAGCTGAAAAAATGCCTAGCATGCACAGAAACATTAAGTCACTCTTGATAAGAAACACTCTGACAAGATCTGTGGTGGTTGTGCATGACTTCACAGCTGACATGATCAAACTTCACAGCTCCCACTACCACTTTTCATCTGTTCTTTCACCATATTGMTTTCCCAACGGCACAGAATCAGCTGTTTTCCTTTTCTTCCCCCTCAGAGTGAGAGGTGCCCTGGCAGGGAAGTGAGCAGATTCCACAGGAACCACCAACTCTAGCACCACCACACAAGACTCTAGAGAGACATCTGTAAGATAAAGAATATCAAAGGTGATTTTTGTCAGGCCCCGCAAGCAGAAGTGCAGATGGTACACTGGTAGAAATTATTTGCTAATAGAATATTCCTTCTCTTTCAGTTTGAAAGCTTTTAAGTGTAACAGATGGCGGTACTATCAACGTAATGTAAGATAAGGGACATTGGCTCATACTGGAACACCACTGACCTGATTGATAATATTTATGCACTTGGAGACTTTTTTTTTTTTTATTTAACTTGATTCCCTTAATCAGGCAAGAGTTACTTCCAAAGAGGCACTGTTGTCGTCTGGAAGTCATCTGGAAGCTATTGAAACGTCACAAAGGTCAAATTAAATGACTGGTCTTATTTCCAGTTTGATATATTTCAAACCTTAAGATCCCTTCACAGCTGAAGCAATTCTGAACCTTTGCTTACAGAGGGAGTGGATGTTTCGTGAAGAATTATCAGGATGGTTTTCTAAAATCAGGTGAAAGCAAGCTAATGGGGTTGGAAGAATCCTATCGGTGGGGACATTGATTCACTTATTTTGTCTGTCTTGGTTTCAATACTTATCACTCAAGTAATCTCAAATAAGATCCAGTCATCCAAATTTTGGAAGATTTCAGTGTTCACTGGATCTGCAAGCCACCATTTTTTTTAAACAGAACTATTATTGTATATCTGAAACAGTAGAGCACATGGACTAGTACTAACTAGGCATACATCCAAGACCACTGAAAACATTAGACTAAAGGCACAAACGTACTTGACCCCTAGTTAGTACACATTGCCAAAATTTTGTCTGGATTGTAATTGTTGAGTTTGTTTTTTCTTATTAACCTATCTTACACATAGTGATTGATGGAGCACTGTAAGATCTTTAAATTTTGACAAGCAAATCAAATATCTTTGTTACAGAATCCAATCTGGAATCTAAACCTATTAGCTTTTTAGGGTATCTCGCCAGTAGGAAATTATTTAATCTATTTATTTTAATTCTCCTGCCTGTAGGACATCTCTCTCTGTCTTGGAAATAACATTTGACAAGGACTTCAAGATTATAATGTTAGGATTGTAATAATAATTAGATCCATTTGCAGCATTTCCTAGTCATATTATAATATAATAGTATTGTAGTAAAAACTATTCAGTGTTTGGAAGAAAGAGCCTGATTGTCCTCTTACAGTCGGTGCCCGATTCTCAGGTGGTGTAAATCAACATCGCTTCCAAGAGCTAAAGATCTTGCCTTCTATTTTTTATACCTACTTTGTTTACAATGTTATTTCAGAAGCATTGTAATGGTAATTCTTTCCCTGGCAATTATTATTTTTTCCATTTGCAAGTTTTCTTTCCTCAATCCYGTTTTCAATGAAATTAAAATGAAGGAGGTTTTTTCACTTCAGCATTAGTTTAGTGATTTGATACATGATGCCTAGTCAGCATCAATTTTACTGACAAGACGAGAGGCCTTTTTAATTCTATGTTTACCCAGGATACATGCTATAGATCCTTCATAAGTAGTAATGATTTTTAATTTCTTGGACAAACTCATAGGTGTTAGACATTATTTCCAGTTCTATATATATTGATATGGGCACTGTGTTAAAATGTCTTTCTGTGTGAGATCTGACCAGTAGGTTTTTCCATATATTTATACATACAAAATTAAAGCTTCCACAAGAAGCAGTAATGCAAATCACTGAACTTTGATTCCCTGTGTTCCAACTAAACTCATTGATAAACTTCTCTTCTGCTAAACCTTTTCTGTTCATAACTCTTCTGTTAACAGACCTCTTATTAGCTGTTAGTCTACTGTGCAAAAAATCAAGTTTCTTATCCCCCAGTTCATATTTCTTTTACCCTACTTACAATTCCACTTCTGTATTTTGTGTTGCAGTTACACCTGTTCCCTATATTCCTTCCTTCCTGAAGATCATTTATGTCTTTTCTCATTCTTTCTAAAGAGCCACCTGTTTCCTGAGGTAACAGGGTGGCTGTTTAGCTCCAGTCCTCCATTCTGCTCTGTTGCACTGATTTGTTCATTTGCTTCACACTATCTGAAATTCACTGGCACCTTCTGGCCCCACGCATCTATTCCCTCCTCTCTGTGACGCTGGTCTGCTCTTTGCTCAACTAGGTGAGCATTTTCTCCTTGACGCAGGGAAAATCTTTAGTGATGAGCAAAATTTGACCTAACATAAGAAGTCTTAAAGACCCACTTTTTTTCCACAATTGGTATTAAATTAACCCTAATCCCACAGTAGGTCTTTTCAACACTGGGCTTCCAAAATTATGAACTGAGCCTACCTAACAAACAAGTCATGATATTGACTGAAAAAATGTGACATGACACCCTCAATAGTGTATTAATACTGATAAATTGTGAAGACTGCAGAAAATACAGTTTCTTAAATGCAGGAATTCATTTCTTCTGCACATTTGCCTTGGAGGGGATCATTTGCAAGTTTTCTGTTCTAGCCAAGGTCTGAGCCTGGGAAGATGTGCCAAAGCAGTGCAACAGGGCAGTACCTGCTCAATGGGGTGGAGTGTGGGTAGAATCCTGTATTGTATGGTATGAACCCGTTTGGGAAAGGGTAATTTTGACTCTGAAATGGATTTCCACAAGAACAGCAGAACGTTTCACCCAGGGGTTGTGTTCTTTTCACATACTGAAGCACTGCAGCAAACCAGAGAGATTAATGTCACTGTCAAGAGCAGGTTGCAAGAATGTATTATAAATGAAAGCATTAACTGGATTTGGCATAGTAACCTCTATCCTCTCCAATGTAATAGTAGTTGCTTCATCTGGAACTGTTTAAGATGAGCAGTGCTCGAAGACAGTGACTAGATATTTGCTGCTCTGAAGGTACCATTTCTGGAGCACTACCGTATGCAGTACCATCAGCCTCCCTGTAGATCAGACAAGAACTAAGATGTTAAGGTTGCTAAGGCATACTCTCAAGCTACTGGAGTATTCTGGATAGCTTAATACGCCAAAGTAAGCAACATCTGAAACAAAAATGTAATGAACTCTAACTGGCCCCAAAGGACTTCTAAGTGCTTTTAATTGTTCAGCCCGTTTCTTTCAGCTGTTGACCTCTGAAACACATTGTTTGCTGCTCTCAAATAAAGACTGACCTCAGTTAATGCCAAACACCTTTTGTTAACTAAATTTTCTTGAGATGATCAGCCCACTTCTTTGACCTATCACCTGAAAGGCAACCTCTGACACCACAAAGTTATTAGAACAGAAAACAATGCATTCTTTTGTACTGAATGCATTTATCATGTTGTGCTTGCAAATTTTTAGTTAGTTATAGGAAGAAGTCTGTAAATTCAGACATGCTGTAGGTTAAATCTGAGTTCCTCATATTAAGCTGATGGAAAAACTGATGGATTGTTAGTCCCTTATTTTTTATTTTTTTTTTTTTCAACTGTGTGATTTACAAAGCCAGCGCTACAAATCACCATTTCAGTATATACGCTTGCTGTGCAATTTTGCTACTCAGTCACTTCAGAAATTGGTTGTCAAGGCTCTTTGGTGTTTGGTTTGTATGAAGTAGAAGCCAGGTCACTTTGCTAATTATTAGGGATAAGCAAGCCGAGCCAGACAGAGAATATTGCAAGATAGTAATAATAAGAATGATGATAATGATGATGATGATTATTATAATAATAATAATAACAACAACAACAATAATAAATTGTGTAAATTTGAACATGTTTCTCTAGTATTAAAGAGCCTTTCTAATGAGTGAATTGTAATAACCCATAATGTAAGACCAGAACTGTTTCCTGATCATGTTTTTATAACATTTAGTGCCTGATAGTCCATGGGAATGATGCTGCCCAAAGTGACTACTAACCTGACTCATTTTTATACACACTCTTCAGTTTGCAGCTTGCTTGTAATGTCCTTAGACTTCTAATGTGTCTTTTGCCTTCTTTCCATGGGTAAGAACACTGGAAATGTCATCCGTTCACCCCTACAGATGCAAGTTAGGTAGTTGGATTCACAGAGCAAGATGATGATGTGTGKTTTGAGTCTCTTGAGATACTTGTCATGTTGAAATACACTTAGCAAAATGCCTCATGCTGAACAACAGAAGAGGCAGGTTGTTGTCTTTGGACTGCAGATATGACTTGGGTGAGGAACCCTGGGATTGTACCCTCTGTCTCCCTTGTTTCTCTTATGTTGGCTGGGTGGTGGGCAGTAAAGGGCAGGCCAAAAGGGCCATTGTGATGCCATTTTCCAGCATGTTGCACCATTCCCAGCTAAATCCGAAATAGTTTCTTAAAACTGCCTGAGCAGAGATCAATAAAGCTTCTTTAAAAATAAACACAGATTTCTATTGGCATTTCTGTCTTGTAGAGAAATGGAAAGGAAGTCTTTAGCCACCAAGGTGCCTAAAAACAAACAAAAAGTATTGGAGACAGAGTAGTGACAGCATAGTTTAGTTCGTTGGTTTTTTCCTTCCCTGCTAGTGAAAGGAAGGGTCGAACTGTGTGTTGGAAAACATCCAGAAGATTGATGGCTCATGTATTTTGTAGGGCACGTACGTGGTGGAGACAGACACCCTGGTTCCCAGATCATGCATCCTGGGAAACCTGTTTGCCTTCTCCATCTAGCATTCCCTTCTAATGGAAACCTGAGTAGCCAGTAACCATAAAATTACATTGTAGCTATGCAAACACTTTTCCAGTCATATGGATACAGGCAGTATTTGCAGGTTCACAGGCAGTGGCCCCATTTCTCCACTGTTCTTCAACCCATGAATTCATTGTAAGAGAAGTTTTCACAATTGTTTCGGTCAAAAAACATGGTCTGAGGATTTGTTGACCCGTGTGGCATAAAAGATCAAGGTTCACTTCCTAGGAATATGAAATACTTTCACTGAATAGAATTCATATTACTGTATTCATAAAACCTTTGACGATGGCAGATATCTTAGATATCCCCACTTTGTATATTAAATATACGTTTGTAGCAAGGTTTTGGTCTTTTGTGATACCTAGCATGCGTGTAGAAGGGGAAGAGAGTACAGGAGTGCTAAGTGGCACTCTTGTGGCTCTTTCTGCGCTTCTCACCCCTTGTTTGTTTTCTGCAAATGTAACGAGCTCAACTTGAGGGCCCAAGCCATTCTTTTCAGGCTGACAAACTGCAAAGTGAATGAAAATGTTAACTAAAGTCTTAGGCATCTCTARCTCAAAGAAAAGTGTTGAAGTTCCTTATTTAAAATCTATCATCTCCTTCCTTCACACAGTGTGGTTGGAACGCAGCAAGAACAAGAGACAGAAAGCAACAGCGTATTTTGGCTGTGCTTGACTTTGGGAGAGCTTTTCCTCTGCACAGTTTTACTGCAAAGTAAAAAAAAAAAAAAAAAGGTCTCTTAAAGCCTGGCTAACCTAGTAACAATGCTGTGTATAGAGCGGAAGCTGTTTTGGAGAGGGACAGGGGAGAGCAACAGAACATTTATACAGAGGAACCTCAGGACTCACAACCAGAGACCGCATGAGCTTGTGACAAGATATGGCTATCTAATAGTTTGGGAGGGAGTATAATCACTGGTTACTGTACCTTTTACAGTAGAGTATCTACTAATCTTTCAGTGCTGATGTCACAGGATTGGTATCTCCTGTAAGAGGGATACAGGAGATTGCATTTTCCATAAAATGTAACTAGTGAGGACGTAATCAGTATCAGTAAAGCAACTGAGAAAAAGGGGCATTTCTGTTTACAAAGCAGCGATATCATAACTAAGGCACACTCTAATGAAACACCTTGCATGTCATTAGTTATGCATTGCAGATGGGCGATTGCATAAGCACACTATGGGAAAGAACAGCATAAAGGAAAATATGATACTGTAAAAAATGATGGGAAAAATAGTAATGGGAAATTGAACTTTTCATTTACCTTATGACTAAAAACATTTTTACACAATGGGACACCTGGTATTCCACCAGAATGAATTAGCAAATCAGTATTGGTGGAATATGAGAAAGAGAATAGGAAACTGCATATTTTATTTGCATTCTACCAAAGCTGATTAGAATAACACTTTCTATGCAATGCTATTGATTTAAGCAGAAAGAGAATATATTTTTAAAAGAAGAGGACAAATTCTTGATTCCCCAGCTGAATGTGTTATATGAGCTTTAGCATAAATATGGTAAATACCGATAGGTCCATATATTGCTTACTTTTACACCATTTACTTATATTTTCAGGGAATCTTATCACATTTCAATTATAAGAATTTCTGTATCCTGCTTTTCATAAATGTTACTGCTGATTCCCACAAGTCCTAGTTTCACTGTCTTTCGACAGAGATGGGGATAACAATTCCATAGGCCGAAGAAGGGGTTGGCAATTTGACAGAAATTAAAACGAAAGGAGGTGGGAGCACTTCCATCTTGCAGCAGAGCCAGAAGTAGTATAGTTGAATCAGGAGAGCACTGAGCCTTAGCTGCTAAGTCAGTCCAAGACTATAGCAATGTGGCAGTATGCTTAGGGAAGCATGTGTCTCTGGATATTATCAGTCTGGGCTAGATGACTACCSCTGTCCCATTTGGTACCAATCAATGGGTTCTCTGAAACCTTCTTTGCTCAGTATGGATGCCCCTATAAATCTTTAGAAGCATAAAGTCTAGTGTCCTCTTTTTCAGGCATTCAGCTTAGAAAAGTTGAATTTTAATTACACATTTAAATCCATCTTTAGAAACCTTATAGTGGTCATACTTTATAAGATCACTTAGCTCTATGCTTGATAATAGATACCTAATTTGGAAAAAAAGAATTAAATTTTTAGTCTCACTATAGTATGATGGAGTCTTTGCTTTATATATAAGGAAGCCACAGGTAAAAATAGCATAGCTATAGGGTGAATTAMTTAAGCACTGGCCAAGCTTAACATTTTAGAGTAAAAGGATGATTATTACAAATTATTCAAGTTACACATTGGTCAATGCTGCATTAAACATGGCAGATCCATTTAGATATTATGGAGTCTTGTGATCAATTCTTTCCAAGCTACTTCTTGGTATTAATTTTCAGGCTTTATCTATTTTGACACATTGATTTTGTTTACAATTAAAGTAGGTATTTTTTACATTTAACCCATGAGTTAATCAGAATATATTTTTGAACAAATCTAAGGCAATTTCTTTATTTTTGAGATGTGTTTATTGTTATGTTTCTGTTTGAAAGCAGAATGCAAGATGATCATCCATTTTACTTTAGCAATGAAGATTGAAAGAACCCTGCTCATTTAGTTTCTTTCTGGGAGGCCCAATAGAAATTGCACTTTCTGTATAATTAATTTCGCAGCACAAGAAAAAGAGGCTTCATCTGCAGTTTTTCATAACAGTTCTCTGTGGACTACTTTGCTGATAATTAATTGCTTTGCATAGCATCTATGTAAGGTAAAGATGGCACATAACTCCTATAATTTTACTTTCTCCTTTTTCCCTGGCAGGTATGTCTGCTCATCTAGACTTTTTATCACCCACTTTGTACCATCTAAACCATGTGCAAATCTATTCCCTTTTCCCCCAAGCAAGATCCTGCCTTTCTTCTTCTTTGAAGGACACCTTCCTCACCACAAGCCCATCACATCCAGTCAACTGCACTATGTAGCTCAAAGTGGCTTACTATATAATGGGAGTGGAGTTTTTTTTTAAAGTCCCAGCAATYCTAATCAAACTATCCATGACTTTTAAACCATATTGTGCATTTATCTTGAGTTTCGCTTGTAATTTTTGAACACTAGTGACTTAGTTTTTGCTAATCTCTGAATAAGTAATAAATTATTTTTCTGTTGGTAGTATTTTTATGTGGTAACAACTCTTGTTTTAATAGACAAGAGGAATAATTATGAATTAATAACAAAAGTAGCCTTACATTACTCTTGGGTCTTAGTTTAGAGAAAACCCACTGAAACTCCAGGTATTATTGATGATCCCATTCTTTATGGGGGAATAAAAAGGCACTCTATTTTAACAATAAAGTAGTTGTTGTACTTCAGTGGCACAATAAATTAAAAGCAATCAAGTGGAAATGAAGGTCAAAATTCAAGGTGCATGTATGTAGAATATCCATAAATCTTAAAATAAAAAGGAGGTGATCTTTTCAAAAAGGAGATGATGGGTGGAGAAGCTGAGTCACGAAAAGATAAGAGATGGTCACCTCACAGAGCAGTAGGAAAGCCAAGCACTGAATGCAGCATAAGGCCCTGTATTCTGGGCTCTACTGAGTATCTACTCCACTGATCTTTGCTACTACTGAGTGGAGCTCTGAAAGCACTAAAGAATATGTAAACTATATATTTGGTCAAAACTATCTTGGATTTAATTCCACTGTCTTTACCTTGTCAAAATTACTCTGCAGTTTAGATTTCTCTAAATCCATATGCTGTTGATGAATCCATTTAATACTGCTAGACATTTTTTGCCAAAGGGCAAAGCCAACTTCACGTCTTAACTTTGGTCGGGGGGTTGTTTGTTTTGCTTTAGGACAATAGCATGTATCTCAATTATTAGAATAATCAGAGCACTGTCTAATGGAAAAGTCAGGTATGTGTAAGATGAGAACATAAGCTTAATTCCTGTGGCAGGTCCTTTCAACTGCCATACAGTTAATTGTGTTCAGCAGCTGAATACTTTGTGATCAGCTGCATTACTAATACTGCTTTATAAATACTAAAACTAGATCAAATGAAATATTCAAAATCATATTGATTATACATTATTAGGTAAAGAGCAAGAGTGTATTGGTAATTGAGGAAACTCAGAATGTCAAGTTAATATTAATTGGACTAAAACAAAATGTTGTTCAGATGAAATGAAGTTCCATAAGATCCACCACAACCACAAGAAATAGGAAGGTAAAAACACTATTTCAGAACAGAGATGTTCAGATTCACTCTGAGATTCCACCAGGTGGAACATCCCATTTTAGGCACTTGATCCACAGCGGGTACAGAATAAGTTAAGGAGAATACACAGAATATGCTGCAATGTTAATTGCTTAGGAAGGCTTTGGTTTATTTACGAGTTGCAAGATAGAATAGCAAGAGAATAGGTCACAGCTCAGACAGCTCTTGAAGAGTACATAAAGTTACTTTTCACATCATTTCTCTCTTAATGACGGGACTGAAAGAATTGTTTCATTTACTGCCCATATGGGATGAGGACCTAAACAAATGTACAGCTTATTACCACTGCTTCACTGTACATCTGATGCATGCAGTTTTAGAAGTAGTGAAGGAAATCTTCTCAGTCTTTAGATCAGGGTGTAACTTCATCAAGGGCCAGGTCRTCCTGAGAGCTGAAACACCATGCAAAGTGTATGTAGCTGAAGAAGAGATCCGAGGGGATTTGTCTTCCCCATATATCCTTGCTTCTGAGTCCCCATACTCACTTGAACAGAGGCAGTGCACATCAGAGTAGTCTGAAACTTTCAAACTCTAGGTTTTCAAGCCTAAAAGAAAAAAGCTGGTTCCTTTYCTGCTGTAGTCATTTATGTGAGTTCATGCAAAATGTGTGAATGAACATTAACTCTTTCTCTGTGCTCTTTCACTACATGCTCCACTTGCTTAGTTTAAACTGTCCAAAAAAAAGCAGCTGAAACCTCCTATCATGGTCCCTCCAGCCAATTCTGCAGTGGGTGGTACCCTCTGACACAGGGGTGGTAGCAACCAGCTAAAAGAAAGTCATAGCTCCAGCATCTACTTGTTTAGGGAACATATGTCAATACCGTAGAAGGTATGTAGTCAAAAAACAGATCAAGAGGATTATGCTGCTACAAGGAAGAAGGTAAGATGCATGCTTCTGTACTGGGGAGTTCCTGAGCCTTTACATTATCCCTAGTGGATTCCTGTTATCCCAACTGAACCTTAATGGGATAATCTGCCAATAAAGCCAAACACATGATAGGTTGAAGAATTCCTTGAAATACCAAAAACTAGACAGCAGTGCAATCAGATGGGTGACTTTTAAGACTGTGAAGAGAAGACCTCTCCTACAGTCACGGAAACCTCATGCTGGAAGTCTGCTTTATGACTGTGGCTGCTTATTGCTGTATTGTGCTAGCAAATGGGGACTGACTGTCAAAGGATTAAATGTCTTCTGTGGGCAAAGTGAGAAATGCACTCTTTGACTGTTTGCTCCAATTGCCCTTCTGTGGTGTGAGTTGTCTCACTACAGCTGTTAAGGTCTACAGAGTGAGCTGGCTCACAGATCTCTGTGAAAAATAACTGACTTAGCAGGACAGGTTACTTTTAGTTCAGTGGTCAGGTCAGTTCAATAGCTGCATTTATACGATGGCCACTCAATGCAGTTGTCTGGGTGCATAACCAGGGAAGGCAGAGGGATAAGAGGCAAAGGGTAGAGCTGTCGAAATAGGGAGTTCTTAAGCTGACTTCACAGCTGAAGACAGGCTATTGTGAAACACCAGAGTTAAGCCATGGCTTCACATGCAATAAATCTTATCTGAGGGCTTCCAGCCATGATCAAAACACTGTGCCCACATGTTGTAAAGCACTTGACTTAGTCTGAGCTCACTCTGCTGATTTAGGTTTCTTTAAAAAAATCTAATACATTAACTGATCGGTTAGCAGGCTTTATTATAGTAGACCAARTGCCAGTTCTCCTGCAGCTGATGTAAAGCCGACTGAAAGCTCCAAGTTTTGTGTGATCAGGCTGACTTCACACAAGTTCAACTGTGTGTCCATGCCTTGTGTGGCCAAATTTTTCCTAATGATAGACATGCCAATACACAGATTTGTTGTTTATGATGGTAAAGCTGTGCCTTTATCCTTGCGTGCCCTTCAGAATATGAGTTTGGACCTCAGTCTAATGGCAAGTAACATGCGTAGTGAAAGAGCATATTTACATATACCAACTGAAGTTTTTCTCAATGCTGATTTGTACTTGTAAATGTGTGGCTCTTGCAAAGGTCTTTTTTATATAAGTCACTGTTCTGAAAACTTCTAGGATGAACTAGGTATCAGACTTGAAGTCAGATGTTCCCCAAAAGAGAGTTGAAGTTGGAGGAATATAATCTAAGTTTAAAGAATAAACTTTAACTCATCAAAGGATTTATGACAGAATTCCACATGAAGTATTTTTGCTTAAACTGCTTGAAAGTCTTTCTTGGTATAAGGGAAGGAAGTTATTGAACCGAGGCAAAAAATTGCTTGATAATAACTACACAATCTTTTGTCTGGCAAGTTCTTAAATGTAGATGTTTAGCATACATTGCCTTTCCAATTCTTTCTACAGTGTGTTTTCAGTAAACAGACAGAACTGAAATGAGGATAGTGGATATTTCTCTAAATTACTCCACTTTCCCAAATGGATTCATATTGATTTTGTGAATACCTCTTCCAAACAAATAATCCGTTTCTGCCAGCTAGATGTGCCAATCTCTACTTCAACTTAATTACCACACAATATTGCATGAGGTTGAAATAAAACCTTGCTAGTTGAAAACGAAGAAAAGAAATTTTTTCACATCTTGGTACATGGTGTCTTCAAGCAGATCACAGAATAACTGCTGACTGATTTATACTTTTTCCCCTCTCTCCATGAAGTCAGCCCTCCCCAGCCAAAATATTTATACTCTGGTCCCTGGTACCCAGCTTTTACAGCATTGCATTATTGGCCGAAGCTATAGTTACTTCCTAATAGATTTATGTGTTACCTATGCAAATCCTTTATGTACACAAATCATGCTTTTCATGAGCTTAGAAATCCCTTAAGATAGTGCTGCCTAAATCATAACCTCGCTCAAAATACCTTTAGTTTTTGAACAGCTGTGTGTTTGAGCTCACTGCTAACATAAGGCAATTGGAGCATCTGGCTAAACTTTTTTCAAGGTTTGCTTTGGCAGTAGCCAAGCTGATAAATATTGATGAACCTGTGCTTGAAAGAACAACTCTTTGTGCAGCGGTCTCAGCAGAGAGGGCAGGCAAGGAATACCATTTGGAACTGCAGAGCTATACATCTGTATTGGACAGAGTCTGTGTTGTTGCTTTGCTTGCTGTGTGTTATATGAAAGGGACTGATTGGGAACAGGGAGAACTCTGCCTCTTCCCCTTAGTCCCTTCCTTGTTCACTGGCTGAGATGATACTCTCAGTGGGAGCTGATGATTGTTCCTTCCCTGGGAGGAGCGAGTAATGTTTTGGGGAGAGAAGCTGCTACAGTGCAGAGTGAGGCAGGTAAAGGAACCAAAGGGGAAATACAGAAAAGGAGGGAGTACAAAGAAAGGACATGGAATCCCAGAGAATATGAATACACATTTTAGGCATTTATGCGGTGATCGTTACAAGGAAGTGGCCAAAGCTCTGGCTCAGAGTCCTAGTCCCATCACTATGTTTTAGAAACATGGAGCTTCCAGCATGCATCTCATCTCAGGTCTCACGTAAGACAATTCTGAGGACCAGATTCCCAGAAGTTTCCTGCAACAAGTTAATACAGAATGATCTTTCCCCAAAGCATCATCTAATATCAGGGCCAATAGTGAGGTTAAAACAGATATGAATGAAAATCAGTCTTTGCAAAGAGGAAGTGATAGTATACAAGAGAAGTTCCCATTTAAAGCCAGAAAATTGCTTTTTTAATTAATTTAAGGAACACAGATGTATGCTAGAGTTCCCAGACTCAGAAATGCTGCTGTAGATTGTACTAGGGGAGGAGAGAGAGCAGGCTATAGTCTTCCTATGTGGAGAGTGCTGCTTTAATTATTTGTCTGCTGAGTTATAAAGCTTAATATTAGCAATGTGGTTAAATAACTTCATTGTTTTATCTTTAGCCTTACGACATTGATAGTTTACTGAAAGGTCAAGAGCTTAGAGAATCTAGCTCATCTGATTCGACTTCTTTACTTTTGTTAAGTTTCTAGTGAATATGATTTGCAAAGGAAAGCTTGAAAACATGACTCGCACCTCCAGTGCTCAGCAAATAGGCATAAAATCATCTTTTTTTCCCTAAAACTAAGATAACAACACTGGGAGCTGTCTTATCATTTGCAGCTAGCAGTACTGTGCCTGTTAGTTTCCAATGACTGCTTTTAGTTACTTTGCAGAGACTAATTAAATGGAAGAAAGCAGATGTGGTTTAGTGGAAAACTGGTGAGGCCTAATTTCTTAGAGTTTTCTTCTAGTTTACATCTAAGAGAGAGAGAGAGAGTTGTAGCCCTACCACATCCATAATGCAGGATCCAAGAAGACGGGGATCTGTTATCCTAATAGTTATTCGTCTGAATCTAGTTTAACAAAATATCAGGTCTACATTCTACATACATCTGTAGGTTTAAAAAGTCATCATTGCCTCAGACAAGACAATATAGGGTTTATTGATCACTACTGGACTGTGAACTCGGACTGTAGGATTCTAAGTCCAGAATACTAATGGTTACATTTTCAGCTTCCAAAACAAATGTTGCATCATCTTAGAAATGTAAATAGAAAGAAGATGCTGTTTAATGCCATTTTATGGATTTTTAAAATATTCATTTTAACATCTGCTACCAAATTAGAACCTGAAAACATTCCTACAGCATATTGCATTTACTAAAATTCTGGTTTTTATTAAAGGAATAATGCAGTAAAAGCAAAACAACAAAAAAAAATCAGCTAAAAGGGCTAGATTCAGGGATGCACTTTGCATTATGGAATCTCCTATGTGAGTGCAAAATGAGGGTAAAACATTAGCTTTTGTATTTGTAGCATTTAAAAAACATTTTGCAACATTGTTGGTAAGTATATCTAGTGCAGCATCGTGGTGAATGAGTGTTGAAATTTTGCAGCGGAAAACAAAGAGAGTCAAATTCCAGCTTATGTTAAACTGATGCAAATCAATTTCCTGTTTGGGCTGAAAATCAAAGCAGGTTTTGATCCAAGTACTGTGCATAAATCACGTATTCATCATATGTAAATTGATACAGTTTCTCTCCTTCCCTTTCAGTCATATTATTCCAACGGATAATTTTTCTCCTGTATACATATGTACCCCACAAACTGATCAGTTTAAAGCTCAGCCAACAGTATATTCAAATCATTCATGTCTTTAGAAAAAGCAGTATGAGTCACAGGGGTGATTGAAGTATCATTCTTGTGGTTGCAATGACATTAACTATGTTTAGTGTTTGGGACACTAAGGATCAAAGCTCTCTCTTTTCAGGTGTTTCTATCTACTTATAGCCCTCTAAGAAATATAGGAATTGAGACTGAAAGAAAATCCAGTGAGAGAGAGACTTTAAAAATATATTTTAAACAAACCTATGGCATTGACAATTTTTATAACATGGAAGAACAAAATTTAAGATTATAAATGGACCGAGTCATATTTAGAAAACTTCATCAGGTATAGGAGGATTGCTATGAAGCCATTTTTAGTTTGGGTGTGTTTTATGAAGCTAAAAGGAATGTGGTTCAAAATTAAAGGAGATAAATCCTTGTGCAGTGAGTGGTATGTTTGCGGATGTCTTTGTCATAGAATAATGTAGTTTTTAAAATTGTAGACAGGTTCAGGAGGAAAATGGGCAAACCACAGAAAAGAAATCCACTGAAAACACATAGAAACTGTGAAAAGTACATGAAAATACAGGGATTTCCTGAGCTAGCTGAACATGCTCTAGAAATATTAGGGAGAAATATCATACATATGTGGGCTTTTGTCTTCTCTGGGTATCTACTTAAGGTTACTGTTCTCTAACAGGACACTGAGCAACACAGACTTTTATTCAGAACCACTAAATTCTTAATCCTGAATCTGGGACTCAGCAAGACTTTGGGTCTCGTTGAAAAGTTCTAATCACATCTTCACTATACAATTAACTTTACTGTATTTAACTGTACTCAAGCTCTTTGGTCCTTGCTGGTTTTGCATTCCTTTACTTGAGGCAGTGCTTCTGGAGGCCTCCTGTGACCTAGTTATGTGGTTATGCACTAGGTTCAGCTCTTTCAAACCATGACTCTGTCATTTCCTAGGTTAGATGCGTGGAGATGTTGTTAATCAGTGCTAGATTAGGATGCTTCGGATTTCAGATTCCAGCTTCCATTTTAGTTGGTGCCAAAGTTTGGATCTTACTATGAATAACAAACATGGGAAAAGCTGAAATTGATACAAGCCAGGCAATTCACTTGAAAAAAATGAGGTTAATATTAGGTCCAGAATATGATATAAAGTGTTTTGGCTTCATTCTCTGAGAAAGGAAGAGAAGAGATCATTCTGTGTGCAGTGAGGTGGACTGGTGATTCATGGAAACTTATGAAAAACAGGAGTGTATTTATAACTTCCATGTAATGAAGACAATATATTTTGATTACGGCGAAGCTTAACATGACCTTCAGCATGACCTTCCATAGTGACATAGACCATAGTCATGGGAGCAGGTGGATATTGTTATCTAAATTATTATAAGTCAATTTGTTTACTAATTTGGAACAATCATGTATGAAGGCTCCTGTAAATTGTCAACAGTTTTTTTCACTACTGTTTTGATAGATCACATTTATCTTCTTCTCTGCTAGCCCACAAAGCCCTAATTCCTTGCACAGGCTAGAAATAAAGTTGTAGTTGCATACCACAAAAATGCCCACCACAGAGTCATGCTGAGGGTAAGCCACCATTGAACTGCAACACGTGTAAAGATTATTGGACGTGCTCTGCATTTTATACTATATGAGAGAACATTGTGAGTACAGGGGTGTCACTCACATTTAGTGAGTGACTTCTCAGAAACTATTGGACTGGCCAAAGCTGCATTTACTGCCAATGATTTCCAGTCCTGAAGAAGGAAATAGATAATGTTGAAAATACTGCCTGCCGGAGGAATTAAAACACTTGAGGGTCTCCCACCTCCTGAACGACACTCACCTGTACCAGTGACTTCGGTTTCCCAAGTCAGGAAACAAATTGAATGCAGTGAAAGTAAATTCTAAGGCACTAATTCTTCATTGGTAGTTCCCCTGAGCCCACCACCAACTGCTGTGCCTCTCGGAGGCAGGAAGAATGCAGAATGAAGCACCTACCGATGTACACCTCTGCAGGATGTGGCTTCCCCTTCAACTCTACAAATTCAGACCAGTTAAGCAGTGTCAATCAATATCCTATTAGAGCACTCACATATCTATTCCTCTGTGAACTCCTTGGCATACCTTTGTTAGTAAAAGAAAGGCTGACAGCAGCCGATGCCCTGTTTTTACAGCATTAAGACAACTGTCCCTGATTCTAGCTCATTTTGCCAAGCAGTGATGGTCATATTGTTTGTACCTTCTCTTTAAGAAGCTCTCTCTTGTGGAAAACCATTTCACTTCATACCACTAACAACCCCTCTGAGGGTGGTCAGTTCAATTTGATTTCTCCATTGAGTCCCAGTGACAAGATAAAGCAAGTCAATAAAGCAAGTGAATAAAGCAAGTCAATAAAGCAAGTAAGGACCAGGCATGGACCAGGTTAGAAACACAGGAATTCCAGGAAAAGAGGAGCAGGATTTGCACATTGTTTAAAGTGAGGGATGGAAACAAGTCAACTCTTTAATGTGTGTTTTAATACTTTGCGCTTCATTTGAAAGGAGAAGCACTTGAAAATGGCAACCTAAAAATTCTAGCAGCACTCTTCATCAGAGATAAGCATAGCTTGTTAAGCTGATAATGTTCTTCCTCCCTCGAGTAGCTGTGTGGTCACAGACTCCAGTCTATGATTCACCTGGAGCCTTGCCAGGCACGTTAGAAGAAGAGGTTTATCACATCCCCTGTGCTTTCAATTGACCCATTGCTTGTTGATATAGGGGATGGTGTTTGGGGCAGTCTGAAGAAAGATAGTGTGGGCTCCATACAGAAATTCTAAATATAATCCAATCTGTTCAAGCCAGTGAGAGGTATGGTATTGATTAGAGATGGACAGGTCTCTTCACCTTTTCGGAATAAAACAGAATAGAGTAATGAATGTGTTGGAAAGACGTCCACTTTCTTCTCACATGATACATTACCTTAACATATCTTTGGCCTGTTCCCAGATTTCCTTTCAGAGACACTTTCCCCTCGGGAGAGGAGGACTCCCACACTAATTGTAGTCTCATTTCTAGTGAGCTGTGATGTTAGCAGAAGCTCTGCTTTATTATTCCCCCCTCATATGACAGAAAAATATGCAGAAAAGTGTGGCCTGGTCATGAGGTATTCACATGGCAGCAGGTATATCAATTGCCCCAGCTGTTGTACTTTCATTTCCACCACCAGGTTGAATCCTTTAACACATTTACAGCTAAATTATCACAACGGCAATGTAGAAACTTTGTTTGTATAAAAAGGTCTAATTCATATCCAGTGCTTGGTGGTGGGGTTTTTTCAGGAACCACACGCATATTTCTCGTCTTCCTGGAAGACATAGGGGAAAGCAGGAGGTCAATATAACAGCATACCCTTGCCAGTCTCTTACTGAGCAAATGTTTCAACAGCGGGATGAAAGCTAGGTAAAACAGTGTCTAATGTGATACACTGAGCAGGCTACTATAGCTCTTCAGAAAGCCGTGCCGAGTGCAGGGTGAGAGCTCCAAAGTAGCTGTGGCACTGGCAGTGGCAATGACTACTTTAATGCCTGTGGCCTTGTTGACTTTTTGGAGTGACAGATAAACTGCAGCAGTGCACAAGTACCCACGTTCTTTGCTCAGGGCAGCTGCACGTTCCTCACCTGTTGTTGCAGGTGTTGCATGACTGGAAGTAAATTTGGGATGTGACCAATGTTGAGGTTTGTGCCACCTGTTCTGAGACCCCATGCACAGCCACATGCCCCAGCAGGTGACGTTGGGCACAGTGCTGAGCCAAGTGCAAGCTGACAAGTGCGGACTGGACATTGCCATACAGAGCAGGTGGTTGCCCACGGGATATGTTGTGGCAGACCCCAGCCTGTCCTGGAGGAGTAATTAGCAGGTGCACTTGAATTTGGACTGCATCATGCTACTGCTTTCATGTGTTTCTGCAGATCATTGACTTGGTGTTCTTATTTTCCCATCCTGAGAAAGCTGATTACAAGCCTTTTTCCATATATTTCATCCATATTGTGAGGACAGAACTGGTTTCGTTCATAGATTATTTTTTTTTTGTCGCATTAAATGCAAGCTACCAATGTGGAGTCATTTGTTCTTCTTTTAGGGAAAGAACAAGCTTTGAAAATTTTGGGGKTTTTTTTAGAAAGCTCAGAAAATTTTGCCCTTTCTTTCCAAAATTATGTTTTATAAAATCAAGACTGTGAGTTAAAAATAAAATTTCTGTTTACCATTGAAACAAATTTATCTTCCTATCCCTGTAAAATGTGCTTTGTTGTTTCAACATGGTTATATAGCTCAGCTATTACATTTAATTAAGGGGTTTCTGGCACATGTCAGACTATAGAAAGCAGAGAGAGAGAAAGCTATTAGGTCAGTGACTAGATTTCCACAGTCTGAATTACTTTAAGAAGCAGACCTCAGGAGAAAGAAGAAAATCTTACTGGGACCACTGTTAGATAAGCTGTTGAAGGAACAAAGGGAATTACAGAATTTACATTTTACTGCAGTCTTATAGACATCCCTGGGCAATATTCAGAAAATATGATTGTTTCAGTAAAAACATCTCACCCAATCACAGTAGTGATGGCCAGAACCCCGTTGCGTTCCATCTTCTAGGAGCTGTTTGAACCATGGAGCTACAGTTACGGTTCCTTTTATTTTTTTCTGTTTCCAGAAAATTTGGAATGAGCTCATTGACTGTACAATGACAAAAAGCCAACTGAAAAAATAGACAGTAGATCAATAAATAGCAACAACTGACAGAGTGACCCCACAGAGCTTCTTTTTTGGTATTGTCCAGACTACTGTTCAGAAATCTGTAGGTTTGAATTACCTCTGGCAAAGGAACAAATGTGCCAATGACTAAGATATTTTGTAAAAAGTAGTCACTGTAAGTGCTGTCACCAATTGTAGATATATTTATGACCCAGGAGCTCCAAGTCACATGTCCCTCAAATGGAACTGAGTTCAAATACTCCTCCTTCCAAGCATTATTTTTTAATTGAATTAGGTATCTCCTTAGTCAGCCATCCTGCTGCTGTGGATTTCATTCCGAAGTRCCTGAACAGGGCGGTATTGCCTAGCGGACCCATATGCCTGCATAAGGCAGCAGGACTCTACTTTTGGAGAAGTGAGGGAAAGTTGGACACTGTCAGGCCAGAATTCCCCAGTGGTCCTAAATTCTGGTGAAACAGCAAGGTGAGAGAATAAAGAAATTCAAGAAATGTCCAGCTGTCAGCACTCAAACACAGAAAATGAGATGGCTCCTTATTGGGGTCCCAGGTAACTCTAACTGATGGACTGGAGACAAAATGAAAGTTTGAAAGCCCAAACTATCTAGAGATGTAGGCATTAAAACTGTGATTTGGAGCGGTGTGTCAGGAGCAAGCAGAAGTTGAGGGAGCTACGTGATGCCCTGGGGTGTCTCCAGGCTGAGGTGTGGCAATTGAACAGACATATTTCTGCATGATCAGAAGTTTGCTTATAGTCTGCCTGTGTAACTCCAAATCCTTGTGGCGAGCAGTTGGACAAGACTTCCACTTGATTTCTGGGTTCAATGTCAGCTAGTGAGTTTATTGAGGAGCATCTTTTAAGGCTTTGCTTGGGCTACAGATAAAAAAAAGAAGTGTATGGGAAAAAAACAAAAGCAAGATTCCTTGCCAAAGTAAAACTTCTCTGACAAGTATGTATATGAACACTTTAAAAAGTGCTTTGCACCACATGTTTACAGAGAAAGACAAGTCTCTTTTGTGAGCTACAGTTATAATATAACCGGAGAAACCCACCATCCTCTGGCAGACCAGAGTAAGTAGGGTTACCAAGCAATCTTAGCCTATGCAATGAGGTAGGTATGCTCTAACACGCAAAGCGGCAAGTCTCCCCTGGTTTTCGTATCCAGCTTGTATCACTTCCTCGTTCACTGTGAGCTTGAGCAAGTTAGTCCTCCACCAAACCGCTCTCAGCTAGACACTATGATTTCGATTTGGAGCACCTGCTTCAGTCCAGGGAAGACTGAGATTTTGTTCCTGGTTTATAGTAGAGTCTCAATCCCCAGTGTCTTGGGTTACGGTTTTTACCACATTCACTTTGCTGCCCGGACTATCTACTGGCAATTGCAAACTTGACTTTTAACATAATTAGTAACAGAGCTCTGCTTTTTAATGTCAAAAGATTTCTTGGCTGCTTTTCCCAACCTGCTACTCCCAGTGTTTGGAGCCTGCACTGAGCCTGAAAGCCCATTACTGGCTGTCATCAGCAAAATAAGATATCAAAAAAATTGCTGATGCGTCATTTACTGCAACTGGAAACCACTTAATTAATATACTGGTTTTATGTATTCAGTAATTAAAATTTAATTAATTACTCTTTCTCATGAGTGTACAGAAGGGGTAACTACTCCTCCAACAAATGCTTTACTTATTGTTTTAAAGGCATTTGGAAATTGTCTTATGAGAACTAAAACATTCTCTTCATATGCTTCCCTTTTTTCCTTCCAGCTAGCTCATGAACTAAGAACTGAATCAGTAGAAATTATGCTCAGAGCTGATGGCTCATCTATTTCCTTTCTTTGGCTGCTTTTACAAGTAGGCAAAGAAAGTGCTGACTTGGCAGGCTTCAGAGCCAAGACTTTTTAAGACCAACTAGCGATTTGGAGTCCTTATGTTTTATGTTTTATATGCTTGGCTTGAAACTCTGTAGAGGCAATTGATTTTCAGAGGAATGGCACTCAGCACTTTGTAGAAATCCAAGCCCTTTCTAGCACTTTCAGAATTATTGAGTACTTTTGAAAATCTGGGTCCAGATCTTTGAGTGCAGGGTCTGACAGTGAAAATCCGGGTGCAGTTTTGCTCCAATGCCTCTTAGGGTTTGGATTGCCAGAGCCCTTTGGAGGAGAGATGTTCTCTTCAGATGTCTCTTTCCACCTTCTCATGCTTCTTTTGTTTCCTTCTCTGTTTAGGAGCTGGGAGGAATTGACACAGCTTTCGTTTCTCTGGATAAAAGTAAAATCCATTATAGATGCTGCTTTGGATCTCTGGAAGTACTTTGAAGTTCAGTTTGAGGCCACAGGTGGTTTGGGTGGAAAACAGAACAACAGAGTGTTTTGAATTTTTCAAATTTGTTATTTGGGATAGAATTATAGATACATTCATAGAAGAGGAGGAGTTCTAATTTCTAGCCAGCGCCTGCTTCAATTCACTAGTCGGAGCACATGAAGGATTGAAAACAAGGCCACAAAACCGAAGGAGTATATACGTACCCGCTCTCTCCTGGGATATAGCCATTCATAAAGCAGAGCAGGCAGTGAAAAGTGTCCATTTTCTGCCTTGCTTCCTGGGTCATCAGGAAACACGCTGGTTGACTTCTCTGGCTTTCAGAAAGATAGGGCTACAAATGTTGTCGGCTATGGTGTGGGAATAGCCAGGAAAGGATAAAGCTATACACGTTTATGTCCCAGCACTTTCTAACCAAATGAAAGCACTGAGGGAAGAGCAGTATCTACAAAAAAGGGATGATTTTTTTTTCCCCAAATTCATAAAACAAAGAAAACATTTCACCAAGCAAAAAAGTCTCCATTTTTATCAGTAGGGACTATTCTGTAGTCACTGAGCAGGACTTAGCCTGGACTGTGTCAAGTAGAACAGGGTGAGACTGAACGATACAATACAAATGGAGTGAGATAAGAAAAAGTCTTGGGTTTTTTTTCTGCAGATTAAGAAGCGGTTGACCTTAAACCAGCAGATTTAGCTATCAGCCTAAGATTGACAGCTGTGCTGTGCTATCCAAAGTTGAACAATGGGATCCATAGACTGTTCCGAGTGGGTTAACAAATGAAAGCGCCTCAAAACAATCTTAATATCAATTTTATAGTTCTCCTAAACAACCTTGTGGTGCAAAATGGGAGAGGAGATGGGGGGCGTAAATTCAGAGCATTATAATAATGATCTGCCTATAAAATTAGGTAAACGGACAATCATTTTAAGAAGAAATGTAGTAGAGGAAGTGAATAAGTAGTGTGATGTATTACTATTCTAAATTTCAAGGGCAAATAATTATTCTGATTTGCTTTTCTCACTGAACTACTTTCCTTTTTAGCTATAATTATTTCACCCATGTGCAAATTTGGACAGAATTTAAAACAAAAAAATCAGCTGCAATAGATCACATGGCAATTGGCATGCCAATTAACTCCATTTTAAAAATTCTTCCAAAGAAGCACCACTTCTGAGGGACTTGACTTAATACAACCAGGGCCAGGACAAGGAACATCTAAACATCCAAGACGTTTCCTTTAATACTCCATAAGCACTAGTTTTCCCTCCTTCTCTCCGCTCCACTGCCATCATTAGAACCAGCTTTGAGTATTTTAAAATTAGGTACTTCCCCCGATGTGTGGAAACTAAGTATTTTCATTACAAGGTAAATGTGAATAATATTTATCCCACTAATATGAAATAATCTCCTTAAAAATGCAGCATTGTGAAACTAAGTAGGTAGAGAAAGTGTAAGTGTTTTCTTAGGAATTCTGCTGCTAATCCCATGCCATACAGACTCAAATAATGAAAAATAATAGAATAGGAGAAAAAACAGAGCAAATCCTGAAATAGCCTGTTGCTTTTTAACTGTACTGAGCTTGTGCTGATTTATTATCAAAGAAGCTATTGCTTTTGGACAAGAATAAAATTAGTATATGGAACTCATTGATTGTCTTCCAATATGATCATAATTATATAAAGTTATTATATATAGTATGCTGTCCAGTTGCATTTCCAGCATTTTACTTCGGCCTTTTGTTACACACCTGCTATCTTGGCTGCAAGTCCATAAGACAAAAGAAAAAGGGCTTTTTAAAACTCTTATTTTCCTGTCTGAAAAAACTTCCATGTAAAAGCCCATAATGTTACTCACTCTGAAGAAATACAAGACTGTAAATGAAACTAACCTTAGTGAGTTTTCAATGCTGCCCTCCATAAGAACGTCTTTGATCAGATACATCTGGTGTCTTTTGAAGTATCAAAGATGGTTTAAAAAACTAAACAAATCACCAATCCTTTTAAAATGTTGACTTATAAGTCAGTGAAATTAAAATAGATAGTCATCAATTTCACTGAAACTTTTAAAGGGAAACCAGACACAAAGGTCTCTCCTACTTAATATCTAAGCATTTACCTCACCAGACAAGTAGCAAAAAGTAAGCAAATGGTTGTTTGGCTTGTCTCAGAAAAAAATATTCTGTGTGTATCTTCACATTAAAAAAGTATTTTGGCCCCAAATGCCAAACTGATCAACAGAATTTCAGAAGAGAAATGTTTATTTCCCAGCTATTTCTGTACAAAAATTAGCAGGCATGCTGCACTTGCTCAGACAAATCAAGGGGAAAGACCAATATCATGGATATCACAAAAAGTAAGTACAATACACTTTCTTGGTTTCAGGAGTGTTAAACTGTGGTAAATTGTAAGGAAAAATAATTATCTCAACCTCCTTAATTTGCTAATTTTATACTCTCCATCACACCATTACTCAAACGTGTAATTTATATATGTTATGCCTGAGAATATTTCTTGAGAAAGATTTGAAAAAATGGACTGTGAATATTATATAAATGAGATGAGGAAGAAGAGGAAGGAAAGTAAAAGAACTTCAGTTAAATAGGGTAAAGTAAAATTTGGATTTAAAATAATTTTTCCCAAATTCACAACCTCAAAAATCATAGTTATGTTCACCAGAATTTTGGTAGATATATCCTGTGGTAGATATATCTTAAAAAGTCATATGTCAGAGCTTGTTAGTACCTCAGAATGAGAATGAATTATTTTTCAATTCTATGAATTTTGTTTGAAGTAAGATAGCAACAATTCTGCATATCTCATACAAAATTTGAAAAACCACATGTAAGTAAATAAAACTGGGACAAACAGGGGCATTTTAGGGCCATCTTCTCTTCAAAAGCACTCATCGTCTTGCTCTGATAAAATTGAGACCAAATAGGCCTGTATATAATACCAGCAATTTTAAAATGATGTAAAATAACCATAAATCCAGTATCCCTTTGACATATGAGCAACATACGACTGTCTTTTGTAGATATAAAAATCTCAGAAAAATAGATTATCAAATAATTCCACTGTGTTTTTTCTCATAAAAGATAAACTAAACCTGTGAAATAACTAATAAGTATTTAATCTATATGTCATAAATATTATTTAAATATGATGTTAACCTTACAGGGGTTGCATAGGTAACATAATGGTTTGGTGCTGTCTGGCAGATCAACTCCACCCAAAATTTCTGTCAAAGACTTCTCACACCTTGGAGAGAAGATATTCAATGGCTGATGTAATTAGAAGCAAACACCAGGCCAAAGACTGGAGCAATATCTATGTTTAAAGTGTTTGGTTTATACTGTGCTGGGACCCAAATTCAACTGCATGCCAAGTGATTGAACAAAGGCTCACGCTCRTGTAGGTTTTTGAGCTATCCGTGAGCAAGGAGAATGTTTGAGCTCCTATTTTGCTCATAGGTACAAGAATACTGTCCGCCAGCCCGCAGTGGGCATGTACATAACTGTGTTTTTACAGTTATCAGGTATCAACATCAGTTGAAGCAATAGTCAGGTGGCATATGAAAGTCTGTGCTACACTGAGAAGGTTGTGGATGTGGCTTAAATGCCCAAGCAATAARCACCTGAAGATTGTCAATGTGAATAAGCGCAGAGAAGACACATAGGTGTGACAGCACAACATATGTCTCTTAGCCTATGTTTCAAGAAATTTATACATATCCAAGTAGACTTACTTTGTTTTCAGGTCTGAGATATAATGAATAAACACTATTAAAATTAGACTACCTCATTTGCCAAATGCTAGTCACAGGATTGTGAAAGCAAAATATGCAACCAATGTCACTGCCAGAGCTGCTCAAATAATAGAAAATATTATAAAAATGTTGTTGGGAAATGTTAAAATCTAAATACTGAATTTGTTTTAGAAAATTCTGCTTTAACAGTTCCCGTTTGTTTTCAGCCTTTGTCCTTTTCCTTTTTGTGCTGGACTCCCTGTCTACCTCTTATTTCCTATCAAATATTGCAGTCTTCCCATTTGCTGAGCAGACTCTCAAGTCCTTTTCATAGTGCATGAAGGGAGGTACAGATTGTGGTGATCACTTCATAGAAAAGAAGACAGGCAGCAGGTAAATAAATGACATTTTGGATGAAGCAGCATGATTTCTCTCCTGAATCAGAATTTTGAGGATTGGGGATTTTATTTTCCTTTTTTTAAAATTTAAGAAAAAAATCTGTCTTGTATTTTTAATTACATTCAAAAATCTGAGAAAATGAGAGACTTCTGATCCAATTTAGTAGAAAATCTAATCGTATTGCCAAAAGTTTTGCTGTTATCAATGTTTAAAATGTTCAGCAGCCCTCAAGTAAAATAATTCAACTGTAAAAGTTAATTTTTTTAATAATTTTGGTCACAAAGTTATCAAAGTCTGTCATCTAGCCAAGCATCCAAAATGTTACCATGCAAATTTAATGATCAATCACAAGATGGTAACACAAAGTCATCAGAAAGATCATTGAAATTAACATTCGTTGAACAAACCAACATCTTTATTGATGTATGTGAGCCAATCTGGTCAAACAACCTGGTAGACAATAAAAAAAGGATATAAACTTCTCAGCTAGTATTTCACAAGAATAATTCAGCCTGTTTATGCACAAAATGTATGTAAGGCTGAAGAAAATGAGGAAGAATGGTTAAGCAAGTGAATCCCCAACTCTACAGTGCTGGCTGATCTACGCCAGTCACTAAACCTGGGCATCCGTTCTGATGAGCGCTGCATTCAGAAGAGTGATATGTGCGGCAGCTTTGGTCGCGTGTATTTCATCAAGTAAATACTGCAGGTGGTATAATCAGCAGAATTAATTCCTTTAGTCTGTGTAAGAGGCTGCCAAAAAACTGTGCTTAATGGTTCACTTCTTTGCTAGCGTTTCCAGCAAGTATGTCGCTAGTGCTAAGTGGCTTGGGGGCTGCTGCTGCTGCTGCTGCATGAGAAGCCATGAGAATATGCTGAGCTTTGTAAATGTGTCCATTTTATACAGTCCATGAAATTCACACTAAGTGATCTGCAAGGAAAAGCAGCTCCCCATTCCATTACCATGTCTTCCAAGTGCCTTTTAGGAACCAGCAAAATCGATACATTTCTGTAAATAAAATGCAAACTATATCTGCGTGGTTATAAATTTGATAAAAAGCTGGCAAATTTAAACTAATAACTCTTTAATAAAATATGCATCTGTATGTCAGTAATTATTTCTCCATGGCCACATTTAACTTGAAAGAAAATAATATACCTATGAAAATAAATACTTTATCATTTACTACTATGAGAGGTTTTTGCCTCTACCTTTTATTGTTTCCTAAATGCATTTTAGTGTTGTTACTTTAATGATATTTTAGTCACATTGGAAAAAGACCTATCAACATGCATGAGCAGGTTCATAGGCAGTCACTCAGTGGCTGCAGCTGCCAACAAAGCTGTCTGGGTTTACGCTATCCCAAGCTGTCCCAGCCTATGATGATGTGGATCTGCCTGAAACTCGGCTCTGCGTCCCATGTCCAGTGCTCAGCAAAAGAGCTGTAGCCTTACTCTCTGTGGCTCACGTTTTCTGTAGGAGAAGCTTGGTCCTTGTAAACTGGAAACTTGACCCATTTTTCCAAGCCCAGAGTTAGTCATCCTTCAATGAAACACCTTTCCATGTAATACTGACTATTAATAATAAGCTCCCCAGTGGCATTCGGGCAATGTCCGAGCTGCGTGTTGGTTGGATCTACCAGTCCCTGGAGCAGACCATTAGCTATGGTGACCATTTCATTGCCTCTGGCTGTCCCAGCTCTTGTGGCCACATTGATTCAATGCTGCTTTTGACTCTTCTTTCTTGACTTTGCAAGAGATGTTGCCAGCTCATCTCTAGTGTGTCCAGCCAAGAGATTAATGTCTTGCAACCATGAAGCAACCTATTATAACACAACTSTTCCTTTGCAATCTTTGTTACCCATCATGAAGTACTGTTGGCTCTCAGAAATGAAAAATCCTGTCAGGCACTTTTATTTTAGTTTCTCTTATCTACTTTTTCACTCTGCAAGTCCCCCATGACTATTCCAGTTTAACATTCAATTTSCATCCATTTGTAGCTGAAGAAAAAATTATCTCTGTATTTCAGTATATGATAAGTCTGCCAGGTGCCTTTTGACCATGGCACTAATCAGTTTATGGGAAGTTTCAGCTAAGGCTGGCCTCTCATAGATAAAGTTATATAGTTTTTATATAAATGGATGAAGGCCAAACACACCTCCTTTCTTTGGGCAAGTGGCATTTTGTTTTTGCGCACACCCACTAATATACAAGCCACCAATCTGCAATGTTGACCCTGTTTTAAGACATTGACTCCAAACTGCCCCTTGAGCTGTTTACAGCCAGTTTAATTCTGTGCTTTCTGTTACAGTACCTGAGCAGTGTTAAAATCCCAAGCTCTCTATTAAGACTTACAACCCATGAAGACTGAACAGTTTTACACATTGATGCTTTTAAGGTACTATGGGTAGCTACATCACATACAAGTAACTTGCTGGCTTCATTTCTCTACTGTGGCATTTAATTTCCAATACACWGTATTTAAACATGTTTATTCAGTTGTGAGTTTTAGAACTGGCATCTCAGTATCTCTCACCTTTTCAAAACTACCAGTTGCTGTTTTCACTATTTTTTCCCAAAGGGGAAAGCGGGTTATTTCTGTATTCATCATGCTTAATCCATACTATCAAGTTGTTGAATTTTTCAATGAAATAAACGTACCCAAACAGTAGTCCCTTGAAATGGTGCTTTCCAAAAAGGTATAAAAACCATAACTCTACTTGTACTCTGTTTTCATGAGGTAACCAACCAGAGCCCTCGTCATAATATAGGCAGCGTAAATGGCATCAGCTAGCTCCCCAGTAATTCTTCCTCTGTAAGTATTGTAGAAATATAGGATAAAATAGGTTGTAAGGTTATTTGGGTTTGGAGGTTATATGGCCCAATCCCAGCATTAGGAAGTGTTCTCTTTTTTATGTTATCTTTCTTAGAAGAAAAGAAAAAGAAGCAGGAGAAGATTTATAAAGGCATAAATTCTGAATCTGTGGTAGCACTATGGTTCCTCTGGTATTCTGTCCTTTGAAAATTCACCTACCTCCTGAAAAACATGAACTGCAATTCCAGAAGTGTACCTTCTTAACAGAAAGAGCAGGCAGATACACTTGAACCTTGTAACGTTCAGTTTCTCTGGTAATGCTACAAATTTAATGTCTTTCTAGATCTTTTGCCTCATTGCCCATATTGCAGAGAAACTACAGTACAATATTTGTTCTACCCTATCACCCTGCAATAACAATAAATTATCTGCAAATTTTGTCTTCTACTTACAGTGCCATTTTTGGCACCATGGACAGCCTTTATATTTATGCTTAGGATAAGTTAGTGAATGTTTCACTTGCTTATATTAAAATTCCTATCATGCCCTGCAGGAACACTTTCCGTTATTCCTGTGAAGAATCCCTCAGTCGTTGTCTGTGTACCCTACACTGTGTTTGTAAACACTTGCAAAGCAATGAAGTATAGTTCTTGTTTTGGCATCTTTTTTCACATGATGCACACAGGCTTGGCATATGCTGTGTATATGGTTTTCTACAGTCCTCTGTGGGGGGTGTTTTCAGCCTTGCTGCCACACACCTACTTTATTTGTAGTCGTATTGTGTCCTCTTTATTGTGGTCTTCCAAAGCCTTGTGAGGCTCTGAGCAGGTCAGGTGCACTCAGAATTTCCTCAGCAAGGACATGAGGTTGGAGTTCAGAAATCAGAGCCAGTGCCAGGTGACCTGGTGATGGAGCTCTGTCTCGCAGGTAGATGTCGCAGATGTGATAATCCTGATGCTGGCTGAATTAGAGTACTAATCACTCCCGTTAGTAGCAGTCTGCCTTCCTTTTCTTGCCAAATTCTAATGGCTTCCTAAGTGATTATTTCTGAATCTTCCAATAGTTTCTTTGTGGGGGACTTATCTGGTCAAATGAGAACTCTGCAATAAAGATATCTACAACCGTGTTAGTCATTTAGACTGTGTAATCAATTACAGAAAATAGATACTTCTAAGGAGTGCTTCAACTTACCCTAAAGTGGATTTCTAAAATAGATTAATCATATTCTGGAAGATCATACTCCTCTCCTATGGCTATAGAGAAGTCTGTACAAATCGTTCAGGGAAACAGCAACACCCTAGGTATCTGAAGCCAAATGAGGATTATTACTAGCCTTTAAATCTTCCCAGATTTCTGTGAAGCACTCAGCAAAATCTACTGCTTAGCCTTATATCTGTAATGAGTTCTTCCATGTCTTCACTTCTCTCAAGTCTTGTATGTTTCAATTTTTTGGTATAGAATGAAGAATCCGCAGGTTTTGTACTATAAGTAGCTTCCCTATCTGCTTTAGCTGGGAACAGTTAAACATATGAGTGACAGGAGCAGATACCAACAGAAATAAAATTATGTTCTGCCCACCTTCAGTTTTGATGATGCCTGTGGCCTGAAGGTGCAGCATGAAGCACTGTTTAAATTTTCTCCAGCTATGCTTCACACTTCAGAGAGTACTTTTGTTGTATCCCTACTATGCCTGGTGTTCAGTGACCAACTGGTGCAGCAAATATATTGTTCTTGATGTGGTCCAACTAACTGGGCATGGCAACAGTAAGAGCTACAGTCTTTCTGGGAGAAAAAAAAGTCTCCGGCACCTTTTGCCTACCTGTACTATTGCCAGTCTGGTCCTAAGGCTGCACAGGAGGGGTCACCCCTGAGTTTGTAATGACTTCAGTGTAAGTGAACCTGGGGGAGCTGTGAAGGTGCTGAGAGCCTTCCCTGCTGAGTGGACTGAAGGACTTCCTGCCCAGAGAAAGGGAACATAAAAAGGGTTGCCCTTTCTTTTTTCTGCTGCACCAGCAGCAGAACAGCAGTATGCTAACTATCTAGATCACGAACAGTCCAACTAACTTCTTACTCTGTTGGAAACATGACAAGAAATGGGGAAGAATGCTCTAGAACACAAAATGAGACAGATGGTCTGTTAAAAAAAATTAGCAGCAGCAAATCTCTCTAAGAGGCAGTTGGGGTCTGCAAAAAACCTGAAAGAACCAGAGGAAGTTAAATTACTGCTGCTGTTCCAATTTTATGCATGCACAGTTGAATGGGCCTTCAAAATAGAGGGCCAGAGTCTTCCCTGCATTTATTTAGGTAGAGATGCCAGTCTTGAATTTAGCAATCAATCAGCAGTCAATGCAAGCCAGTCCAAATGTAATGCTTGTATTGAATTTTCTGTGGGAGGCAGAGGTAAGATGAGGTTGAGGATTCTCTCTCTCTCTCTTTTTCTTGTCTCTAATTTAACTGTTGGAAGATTCTCAATGTGATGCATCTGTGAGTAAGGTAGATGTGATGCCTAGCAGCAGAAAGGTATTAAAGCTATTGTATTGTGCAAGCAACTGATTAGGATTCCCATCCAAATACCATATTTCTCTTTGGCCTGTGTCTATATGCTGAGACGGGGAGCATTTCCCCACTTCTGCAGAACTACCAAGGCCCAGTTTCGGCTCAGAGTGTTTTAATTCCAGTAGTTATAAGCATGTTAACAGAAACAGCAGTCTCCCATCGGGAAAAAAATGTTGAATTCTGTGACAATGGTATTGGTTTCATTGTAATGAGGTAAATCATGATAGTTGTGCTCAATATAAAGAATGATACAAGTGGCAAGGCTATCATCAAGGCTTACAAAGAGGCCAGCTTCTAAATCAGCGGCAAATTTTTAGAATGAGAGCCTTGTGGCTCAGACCAGAAACGGTGGCACTGGCTGCTAGGACAGCATGGACAGTATTGGAGGATGGCAGATGAATAGAAAAGGTTTGAGTATTTAATTATTGGTGGATGGAGAAGAAGCTGGGAAAACTTTGTGGAAGGTTGCTGCCCTATCAAGTGTGTAACGGGAGCTTTTAGAGGAGAGAATCAAGCCCTTTTTTCAAGCTCAGGATACAATTGAGAAAGTAGAGCTTGTGCACAAACCACAGATGCCACAGTAACCTGCTACGATGGTGACTGAGGCACTCAGCAGAAGTCGGCATCTCCAGGCATTTGATCTGCCTAGGCAAGCTGCAGAGGACTGCTGTCTTATTATCTTAACAAGAATTCCCCATTTGGATCCAGTGGCACTACTTCTGTGCATGGTATCTTGGTTCTGGGCCTTTATTTTTTTCCTTTCCATCAAAATCTGCCCAGCCTCACAAAGACAGCTTGTTTCTAGAGGAATGCAAGCAGGTGGGAAGGGTATGCAATTCACTTTGAACTTCATCAGTTAAAAAGAAATTACTTTTTCAAATTACCATTCTTTGTCACACCAATCAATCGTCAAAAATACAGCACCACATGTGGAATAACTGCATACCTCAACTGAGAAACCTTCAACTGGAGAGGAAGAATTGGGGATGCTAAAGATAAATCTTATAGCAGAGAGGACCAGGCAAGCAATACACAGGAAGCTGAAAAGATGGAAAGAAGTGAAACAAATTATGGAGGTGCATTGAAACTCGTGCTGTTCAAGTTACATTTGCTGACTGACCGCCAAATCAATTCACAGTGAATTTGTACTTCCAGCTCGTTAATGAGGCAAAGCACCAGATTCTCACCACCTGAAATCTGATACGGAAAACTGCTCCTTAGAAAGTGCCTTGTCTTTCTGGGGATTTTAATATTCACCTATATTCCTGGCATCAGCATGCTTGCCAAAGAAACTGCATTTTCTTGGACAAGTATCACTTTATAGTCTTCTATACAAATACTGGGGTCGAGTCATTCGGTGCCTGCTCTTTATTCTTTACTCTGCTGTACCATGCATTGACGAAGCCAGAAGCAATAACTCTTTGTAATTACTAAACAGCATTTTCTCTGGAAATGCTGACTTAGATTTACATAGATAGGGCAGGGAACCAACAAAAGATGCCACAGAGTGGAGTGAGCAGAGGGACTGTATGAAATAGGAATGGATGAAGTTAGAAGACTGATACAAAATACTGGTTTTCTCTTTCCTTATCCTTTAAGAATGGCAGGGAAACAAAGCTGCCTAAGAGGAAAAGGGAATCAAGTACTCTCTCATCTGTCCAGTGCTTGGAGACAAGGAGGCAGGGCTGGAGTTTCTGCCCATTAACCGTGTTGTGATCAGCTCTGCCCATGAGCTGGATCTCTGACAGACTTTCCAGGTAAGTGAAAGCCAAATCAGAATTGGCTTTACGAAACAAGGTCCTATATATGTGGTCTGACACTAGGACCACATATCTATTCTATTATTGTCCATGTAAAAGAGAAACCAAACTTGACCAGCATTAGAACAAGGAGACATACCTATGTACAACTTCATTCTCATTTGCTTCCCCTTGCAAAACTTGTTCCAGAAGGTGTTTCACCTTGCCATGTAAACATTGCTCTCCTCATTTTTAAATTAAAAATCTATTTAATTTAATAGATTAAATTTTGATTTAGAATAATTTTACTGGAATCAAGCTACCTAGAACTTTGACCTGATTTCTCTTGCAAGTTTTCAACCTCTCCAGTTTCATTATAATAAGACTAAATGTGTGTTTCTAAATGGGAAGTTTCTAAAGCACTAGAGCAGACTGAAACACCTCTTGAGACAGAAAGTAGCCATCTGAAAATGCTGATCCACGTTTCTGGCCGAGAAGGAACAGTATAACAACTCTGTGCTTTCCTAATCCTGCAAGTTTCCCAGCATCAGTTCACTCCAGCACCAGTTCACAGCACAGGGCTGATTTGATTTTTCACTCAAGGGGCCAGCTGCTCTAGCAGCTGGAGATCAGCCAGGAGTAAAGTGGCCCTGGCCACCGTCCCCTGTGCTGATGGCAGGGGAAGGAGGCATACAAACTACTGCAGCAACTGCTTGAAGATTCCTGAAATGGGGCAGGAACCCAGCAGCTGCCAGCTACTCTAGTTTTCAGGTCAGCTTTGACCCAGCTGGGTCAAAGCTGACCTGAACTGGTGCAAAACTGGTTTTGCACCATGGTTTGGTGGATCTAGCTCCATGCGTGTATGCTTCCTTACACTTTTTTTCTCTTGTTATATTGCAAGCAAAAAGTGGTTGGCTGTACAAAAAAAATTGTATGTTTGCTTATTTTCTAAAATCAAATGAGCTACATTAATCAATTTAATTTAAAATTTGTGTATTATGGAACTGTAGATGGTCAACATACAAGACAAGAAGCAAAAAAAGTTCTTTTAGATCCTTACTTGAAGCAAGATTTATACCAATTTTAGCACTTCAGATAATCTGTAGAGAGGTTAGAGAAGGCAGGACCTTGTAAACAGCGTGCGTTCAGTGGTGATAATCTGAAAGAGTGCAGAGCTAGCTGCGGCACTTATCAAAGCACAGTGGAGCCCAGTAACAGAAACCCCTCCAGCTCGCAGTTATCTAAGCCAGGAAATCAGTATGGTACAGGACAGCATCCCGAAGGCTTGCTGGCTCTCAGAGAGGCAGCATGGTGTGTCTGAAACCATAATACAGGCTCAACACAGGCCAATGCTATTCAAAGTTTGTTTATCATAGGTAATAATGCAAATAATGTAAAATCCACATGTACACTTTCTACATATATACTTACTTGCAGATCTATCTTTTCCTATGCCAGGGAATAAAGCCAATAGAAGGATGCTTGTAGTACTTCCTTAACAATATATGAGATTATTTTAAAAGTCAAAGTGTTTTTCCTTTTGAATGCCACACTTCGGAGTAAAAATAAAAAGCCTCTTTTCTAGTACTATAGGCACACATACTCAATTATTTTTTACTATGAACTAGCAGTTATTTGTAAAAGTGGCATTTTCAAATTAAAAGATGTTACAAAGTAGATATAGGTCAGCACAACAATTAACAGCAGTCTTACACCAAAACAAAATGTAAATAGGCAGTTCTGTTTACATAAGTAGATTCTTAATAAATCACCTGATAAAATACGCTATTGTAGCTAAAGGGGATGAAAACTTTTCAAAACCTGTTTGTCTGAATTTCACCTTTTTGCAATAAACCTTCCCCAGGCCTAGGCTAAATGGAAAGAAAGACCCTAGAGTATGCCACAGCCCAACATCTAAGGCATTCATCTGAGATGTGGGGCTTTAAGTAGTCTGCAGGTAATACCTCTGAACCTCATGAATAACCCTAAACTCATTGCTTCCGCAGCAAGGCAGTCCACCAGTGGTACTCCAAACAAAACCAACAGTGGAGGTATATGTGGATAATTCATTCTCTATGTTGTTTTTTTCTTGCATTTATTTTGTGCAAGTTGACAGAATCAACTGCCACCCATCCTCAGGAAAAATTCTGTAGGTTTCAGTCTAGGGCTTTTTTTGGTTTTCTTTTAAAAAAATCCTTTTTTTGCCTTTTTTTTACAAACTTGTATATTAAACATGCTGCTAGAGCTATGGCAAAAAAGACAAAAATGCAAGTGAAGGTGTASTTTTCAAAATGCTTGTTTTGTAGTTCTAGCTATACTGTAGCTATCCACTTTTTATTTCAAATTCTCATATTTAGTAGAAATACAATAGTCAACAGTACAGAACTGTTATACAATATCAACAGTGTTTTAATGTATTCATTTAGCTACCTTCTAATCATCCACACATCTCTACGTAAACTCCCCTGGAATAAAATTTTACCTGTAATGGTTATAGGCAAAGGGATTCGCTTGTACCTGAATTTATTTTCCCGATAGTCATTTGAATTAACTGAAAAAACACCTTTCTATAAATAATGGAAGTATTTTTTGTCAATGAATAGTCTGAATAGGATATTTTCCTCTCTTTCAGACAGATTATTTTACATAAATATTTTCCAAAGTAATCTACTTCACTGAAAATGTTAGGTACTATTTTGTTCAATATGCAGACTCTGATAAATACTATAAACATTCTGAAAAGTTATTCAAAAGAAGGTAACAAAATGCCAGATTTTACACATTTTTTAAATTTGAAAGTTAATAGATGTGCTTTATTAGCCACTAGTGATATTGATTTATGCTGATTCAGGAGTTGGCCCTTTACAGATATTTTCCGAGTGTATTCCCGTAGGTTCGAAGATATTAACAAAATCTTAAATGGAAAAATATCACAATATAAATAGGTGGCTTCTGTCCCTCACCTATGCACATACACAAGCAAGACAACTGCAAAAAATGGGCTTTCTAATTACGTAAACACATAAGGCTTTGTCCACCTAGACAGATGAAATCCTGAACACCTCTAGGATCCTAACATTTCTAAATGCCTTTGTTTTCAGAGGAAACCTATACTTTCAAGTAACCCTCCACATCAGCCTCTGTGCACTTCAAAGGTTTCTGTCTACCTTTTGAAGTACACTATCCATATCCAATGCTAAAGCTTTTCTAAGTGGAGACTGGCAGCTGCAAAAATAGACCGTAAATCTGGTTTCAGCCAGACTGTAAGTAGATTTAAAGGCATATTTTAAAAAGTCCTGAGAGTCTGTCTTGATTACTGTGCCAAGAATTTCTACCTTGACATTTTCACTCAGTAACTCCTTTCCCCAGTGGCTCATCAGAAACCTCTCTGCTCCTCATCACCTTCCCCTTAATGCTTCTTAAGGAAAAACAGCGCTGGATATGAAGTCCCTGATGTATACTGCCTCCAATGAAAGGCTGGAACAAATGGTCAAGGCTTTATCTGTAGATAAAAATACAAGTATTCTTTCCACAGGCTGCCATATTGATAGTAATAGGAACAAGATAAGCACACTGTGCTTTAGTCTTTAATTCTGTTATAGAAAGCAACTGCTGTGGACTGCATTCTTCCATTCTTACCCAAAATGACCAGAAACTTCCTCTGTTATTCCTGTGCTCCACATTTGAGTCTTCAGTCCATAGCATCTTGAAGGTACAAAACAACATTAAAAACTGGTGAACCTAGCTAAGTCACCTCTTTCTGTATCACTAGGTATCAAAATGCTTTACAAAGACAGCAGTCATAGTTGCCCTATGACATAGATGTAAAAATAAGGGTACATCATAGAGACGTGCAACCTCTTTAAGGTTAAAGTTATCTCTTTAAGCTCATCAAGCACACCAGTCTGAGAGCAAGGAATAGGACCTTGCAGTTCAGGTACCCAAATGAGTTATTACATCAATGAATCCACAGTATTTTTTAGTCCATGGCATCTGGTATTCACAAAGAACACAGTTATTTTTTACAGCTGGAGGTTTCTCATTTGGATGTCTCAATTCCTGGTCTTCTGAACCCAAAACTAGTACAGTGACTGTCAGCCTTTTCTACAACATGATTCTCTGTTATTAACAAAACCATTCTGAGAGACAGATTTCCTGTGTAGAAGGAGATGGGAATTTTGCAAAGCACCTAACGATGACCATCAACAGGAAAAACACATAATGACTTTTGTCTCTCTTAAGACTGAAAGAAGAAAAGAACTTCTGGATCCCTCTTACTGGGAATTGGGTTTAATGCATATTTAAGAGTCTGTTATGGTTCTCTATTTGATTGTGATGTTTGGCAAAGTTAGATTCAGCATATTCCTAAAATGTATAATTATTTTGAGCTAGATCACCTTAATAGGTCTTTGAAGGAATGATGTCAGATAACTTTGTAATATATGGGGCTCACTTAGTTTGAGTTTGTCAAAATTTAAAATAGTTAAGTGTCAGTGCTGGCAGGAGGCTTGCCTTCTTCCTGGAACAGTATTTAATATTTTTTTCTTTTACGTAGCAAAAGAAGAAAGAAAGTGAGCATGAGACGAGCAGTTAAGACACTCTGGGTAAACCTGGAGTACTTTGAAAATACCCTAGGTGGTTTATGGGATGTTGAAATGTTGTTTTTTTTTCTAAGATGAACATAAGAAAATATTACTTTTGATACCCCTGCCAGTAGCTTGAAGCCCTTGCTCCTCATTCTTGCCTGATCAGTGTTTCAGTGGAACTATTCCAGTTCCTTCCTTTGCTCTTACTGATACTCTTTTCAGGATCAAGGATTCAGTAATGCTCTACACCAGTACAGGATTTATCCCAAATTAAATCACTTGCACAGTAGGTGTATTACATTCACAGGAGCTTTGTTTTACTTTTTAAGATTTACTGTGAGGTTTTAACATATGTATGGAGAAAATAAGTCTGTCTCTTTTCTTGTCTGTCTTTTATGTTTACCATTACAGCATCCATATAGTGTTTAGTGCCGTAGTGTTATCATAGAAAAAAAAAATCTGTCTTAATATTTAGACAGTACAGAATAATTTACCAGTATTAATATTTGCATATTATTTTATTAGTAGTGTCATGATGCCAAAGAACTGTTACTGAAAATTAATTATTGATGAAGAAATTAATTACAATAAGAATTCACTGGAGGAACGGTAACATCTGGCTTCATTCTTTATGATTTCCATTCTGATAAGGCTGTAAAGTCTAATAAAATTAATCTGTAATAAAAAACAAGCATCATAATGCGTTCTGAGAGGTGGAACTGCTATACTGTAACTGCCTTGTCTAGGGCTGCTTTCCGGTGTATTTATTGTATTAAAATGTAACAGTTGACAGTCACRGGGAGGTGGTGTTGCTTTTTCCTTTAAAAAAGGTTATAAGACACCCACTCATGCTGTGGCTGCTAAGCTGTACAGCTTCTCCCAGAAAGGGATCGAGCCATTTCAAAGTCCCCTAGACTTTTTTCTCTCCTGCTGCTACCCGGGGCTTGCTTCATCTCCTCGGTGCACTGCCAGAGAAATGTCTCATCCTCACCCTTCTCTTGGTTCTGTTGTTGTTCTATTTTTTTCCATGCTTTCCCTTTACTCCCTAACCTATATATGGTGAGCAACCCTGTCCCCTAAAGCCCTCTTTTGGCTAGATTAGGTACAGTGAGATTTTTAGGGTATTAGATGGGGGAACACAGCTGTCAGCCGGGCCTTCCTCCCTTCGGGACTGGAGATTTTCAAGCCCATATCTGAAAAAGTGTGTGCATATACATATGTATGTACAAATGTATGCATCATCTCCTGTATAATTCAGGTGAGTCCTTCTCTCTCAGCTTGGCATTATCTCTGGAAGGCCAGTGCTGAGCTCAGCAGGCAGGTAGGGGAGAGCGGGGAGTATGGGGGCAGGAGGCTACGGAAAATAACATTAACCATGCTTGGGGAACGGGCTGTAATTAGGATTTTACAAAACTCAAGCTGATTTTACCAAACTCAAGTGAGTTATGTCTAGTGCAGCTTCAGTGCCCTTGTCCTGTAGAATGGCTAAGTTTATGACGAGTTGGGATGTGAGCCCCTAAGCCCATACAGCTTTGCCATGGTGGTTTGCGAGGTCAGCTCCAGAAGTGGTATGACACCACAGCTCTACATCTACTCCAACAAACCAGGGAATATCCTTTCTCTTCGATGAGCTCCGGTCAGGGCGGCAAACATGACTAACGTTAAGCACGTTTTGAAGCCTAGCTCTTTTTAGCATGCAATTTATATGCAGACTTTTATGAAAAATAATGCATTAAAGTTAAGGAAGCACTGAACTATTTTGTTGAATAACAAGCCTAAAATAATTTCTTGTGTTAAGGAAAGGAGATTAAGAATTAAGTACACCCTTGGACAAAGTATATGCCTATAACTTAAGTAGTGATTCACCACAGAGACAGGAAGGGTAGTCTGACAATTTCCAATATCTAAGATGTGTGTTACTGGTACAACCTGTAATGAAGAGGCTCTTTGGGAGGGGATTCAAGATCCATGATCTATATATTCTCAGAATAATGTCTCATAGAAATTTTGCAGAGATTTTAAATATCCTTTTCCAGGCTATGTGCTGCAGTGGGGTCTCTGGGCCTGCTAGAAAGCTTTGCTTATTCAGCATCTGGAGGTGTCAGCTTTAAAAATGATGTTTTAGCCCAGGGGCTTAGCAATTAGACCCTGATCCATTAAGATACTCTATTTAAGAGCTCTCCGAACCCACTCCTTGCCCCCTCCCCAGTGCAGTAGCAAGGAAAGTAGCAGGGCTTTCTGTAAGTAGTGTGCATTTCACCTTAATAGTATATCAAATGAAATGAGCCCAGTTCCCAGCTCCATGGAGTTAACTGAATTTCGTATTTGCAGGATTCCTTTACATTGCAATTTATTTTAAGATTTCCCTCTCTTCTTTCTTAAAGTCTTTAATTATTCCTGACTTTCTTCTACATTTTACAGTTAAGGCTTTATTATTATTGTTATTACTGTTCGGAAATTTTCCAACCCTGGTAGGTTTTTTTGCATTGCACACAAAAAGATTAACTCAGTACCATTTCCACAAGACATGCTGTATCATAATTCATGAACTTGATCTGCCTTGCAAATAAGAATGAACTTCTTATATGCATTTCATGTTAGGGAAACACCGCACACAATCTGATGATCAGGAATAGACTTGGTTTTGCAATAGGCACTACAGCTACATGAAAAATCTGGAGGAATATTTCTGAATTAAAAAGACAAATCTGGTGACAATTTTTTTTCGGAAGTTTGGGTGCATTTGTCAAACTGTTCATAGGAGGGGAAGGGGAACCTCTGAAAAGTTAGTCACTTCAGTGTTTTCTAAAGAAGTACTCAGGCTTATTATATTCAAAATCCTTTTTCATGCTGAAATTTCCTATGCTATTTTTATTTTAGAAATAGAAAAATTATTCAATAAAACCAATATTTTTTTTTATTACAGTTAAATCAGAAATTTTTTTTCAAGATTTTTAGATTCATCAGACAACCAAAGAATTCATTTTTACCCAGCTCTGGCATGCAGGAATGTTTTTAGGCAACGCCATTTTAGATAACTTTTACATATCCATTGTTAATATGTGCCAGAAAGTTTTCATTTGAGTGGTTCTTAATCAAGCATAATTGACATGACAAGTGGTACTATTGAGCTATCTCAGAAGGAATATGGAGACACTGAACAAGGACATAAYGATCAGCTACACAAGGCCTAGGGGTATAGCTTTATGAAGATAGATTTTTAAAAGTTATTTTACCCCATTTCAGTAATTTGATTGTGTTGTCCCACAAAAAAAAACCAAACAAACAAACAAAAAAAAAACAAAACCTGCAGAGCTGGTATAGCTAGGAGGAATAAGCAGATGGTGAGGTTGTACTGCTTATGAATAGCACTGCCACTAAAAGATACAGTCATGACCGTGGACATGGTCTACAATGCTGGTGCCCCAAATCTGTTTATCATCAGGGATGTCTCAAAATACTTCCTTGAATCTCTTTGGAAAAACAGATTGGAAATGCTAAAATTGCAGCAAAAGCAGAACATTTACCAGGCAAATAAATGCCATATCTTGAAAGGCTAAAATACAAAGACTTGACTTTAATGCCTGTATTTTAGTTAGTACCTAGAAAGAATGTACTGAATGTGGGTATAGATTATCTGTGGTTACTGCCAGTGTAACAATAGATACTCTGCCTGGAGACACTGATGTTTTCTAAAGCCCTCCAGTCAGAAAGACTACTCAACCTGCTCTGGCTAGAGCATCACATTTTTCGTTCCCTCCTCTTTAGGAGAAACAAGTACCTGTAACCCAGGCAGTGTCTAGAGCAGGAACAAAACAGTTACCACTCTGTCGAGCCCTCAGTGGGTCACAGAGAGGCACACACAAAAGCACTTTAATCTTGTTTGCATTTTATGTCATCAAAATGGCTCTAGGGATGAATAGATTGCACTATAACTAATCCTAAAAGTTTAAAAAAAAAAGAAGTAGGGCAAGCCCTGCAAAAATAATCATATTAGAACTGAAGTGATGAGATATTTTTATTTAAGGAGGATCATTTTGACATTCTGAGCTTTTACTCTGCATTTCTTTCATGCTTTCAACTTTCTGCTTACAGCCAAAGTTGAGGGTCAAAATCTTTTTTTTCCCCTTCTGCTGTTATTTTATGTAATCTTTTGACTCCAGAACCTGGGTTTTAAGAAAAATGTTATGTATCACGGGGCTTATAACAGAATTGAGAGAATTACTTTTTTAATTAAGGCTTTGTAGAAAGGAATTTTTTTTTTAAGGCTACAAAAAATARCACACATTTATATCTGTGTATGTGCATGTGTACATACATATATGAATGATTAATGCTTGCCTACGCCCATTGGGGATTGTGAGTATGCTTGTTTTCTTGAAGTACCCAAAATTCTYTCATTCATAGCCTAAAGACTATCTTTAGAACTTTTATCCCCGGAATACAAAGTTGTTTCAGTCAGATTAATAATTTTTCAGAATTTTATTTTGTCAAATAACTCAATACTGTGCGCATCCATGAAAGGTTTCTTGCACATTTTCCTAGTTTGCTTTAGAAGTCTGAAATATAGGTTGAGTAGACATTGTTCTTTTATATCAGTTTCTAGACTGTAATCTTTTAATAACTTCTTCAAATGTTATCTATTCACTTCCTAATTCCTCATTTTACTGCCTTGGTAATCTGATTCCTAGTGCAGGCAAATCTCCACCTTCCTCACTTTTTAAAGTCAGTGCAAAAATGACTTATTTGTCCTTATCTTTTGTGTATAATTCACCATTTCCTCTTAGCTGGATTTTTTTATTCAAGTTTATTCTGTGCACATTTAGAAAAAACATTACAGCAGAAATAGCTCAAGCTGTTGCTAGCCTGCAACCCTACCAAAATGTACTACCAGATCTCAAATACAGAGCAGGGAAAATTTAGGCTCACCTATGACCTCTCAAAGTGCCACAAGAAGTAGCAATTTAGTGGAAAGCACTGATTCTTCTGAGTCAGTTCCAGTTCCTCTTTCTAGGAGCCACTGAGCTGAAAATACACCTTTTGACTGACTAGCAGCTTAAAGTACTAATTACCCTGTTCATTAAAGATCCCAATGCATAAGAATAGATTTGTTTGGAATTTGCGTCCTGGCTGTAAACCCATTCCCTTTTCCTAATACAGTGCACTGTATTAGGAAAATACTGTAATACAGTTATTTTTCATAAAAATTCTTCTACTTCTAACAACACACAAATCAGCCAGGTTTCAGTGGCGCTGTCTGGCTTGACACAGATGCTGTCCTCCACCCTTTAGCTGGCTTTTTCAGGGTTACATTAAATGACTCTCACAGATCTTTACAGGTGGCAACTCCTCCAGAAACCAACCACAATTGCAGTCACTGACAGTGAAAGTGAAGACAGAAACAAGCCCAAGAGAAATCTTCCTGGGACTAAAGTTATCAACCCCTGGGGCTCAACCCAGTGGCCAGCAAATTCGATGGGAATCGCTCCACTGATAGCAAGAGATAATATATCAAATCTATACAGCTGTGTGAGCTCTACAGAGCTCAAAACTGTGGTGCATCAACAATGTCCACGCTTCTTGGCTTGATGTAGACAGAGCAGGGGTCAGAAATCACCTGACAGTCATCTGCTTCAGAAAAGAAATGCTGAAATTCCACAGAAAGCTGTGATCTCTTGGTCCTATTTCAATTCCTTGAGTGCGATTTTGTCTAATGTCTGCTGGTATTGTGTTGATCAATGCTAGAGATGTGTACAGTACAGACAAAAAGAGTTTTGCAACCTAGTAAACAAGTCATATCTATATTTTGGAAATAACTGATGAAGGCCAAAAAAACATCTGGAAATTCTCTGGCCATGATATTTCTACACGTGCAAGATTTGTAACATTTTCACAGAGTGAGATCAGCTGTGATTTAGAAAAAAAAATCCTGATCAGGTTTTGATGGATTTGTTACACTACCATGAAAACTTCTGAATACTTCTAATTAACTTTGGTCTTGTTTTACCTATCACAGCTTGTTGTCATAGCTTTCTTTAACAACAAAAGCCCAAAAACTAAAAATCAAAACCAAAAGTCTTCATTTAAAGGTTTTGTGTTTAGTGGTAGGGCTTTACAAGTTTCTTCACAGATTGAATACCACTTGCTTCTTGTAATGAAATATACAGCAGTTTTCTTGAATACATCTCCCTCAGATTAACTGAAGCCACAGAATCTAACAAATATGAAATAACAGTGTGTCTTTATAAGCTACTTACTTACATCTATTTAAAAATGCTACCACTGATTCCAGTTAAAAATTAAATTCCTTTCAAAAAACTTACCAATGCCCAACTCAATTTTCAAGCCAAGGAACTTAAAGTGTTATTACCTCCTGCATTCAATTAAATTAATCTAAAAATATTGCTTAATTCTCTTCTACATTAGGTGAGTATCTGTGACAAATGTCTTTTATCTCTGCTGAAATTCTAGTATCCATCTCTCACCTTCTAACAAGCTGCATTTATTTTAACAGAGACATATCTCTCTTCATAATATGAAATCTGAGGCTGAGATCTCCAGCAATTCATTGTATGGGCCCTATTCTATTATTCTTCACAAAATCATAGTTCTATGTGTGTATTTTTTTAGCATGTCCCAGGATTTGTTCTCACTATTTTCCTCTGAAATTACTGGTCAGGGTGATAGATACTCAGGTCTGTGAGATCATAGAATCATACAATCATTAAGGTTGGAAAAGACCTCTAAGATCATCAAGTCCAACCATCAACCCAACACCACAATGTCCACTAAATCATGTCCTGAAGTGACAAATCTAMATATTTTTGAAAGCTTCCAGTGATGGTGACCCCACCACTTCCCTGGTCAACCTCTTCCAGTGCTTGACAACCCTTTCGGTGAAGAAATTTTTCCTAATATCCAATCTAAACCTCCCCTGGCGCAACTTGAGGCCGTTTCCTCTCGTCCTATCGCTTGTTACTTGGGAAAAGAGACCAACACCCACCTCGCTACAACCTCCTTTCAGGTAGTTGTAGAGAGTGATAAGGTCACCCCTCAGCCTCCTCTTCTCCAGGCTAAACAACCCCAGCTCCCTCAGCCGCTCCTCATAAGACCTGTGCTCCAGACCCTTCACCAGCCTTGTCGCTCTTCTCTGGACACACTCCAGCACCTCAATGTCCTTCTTGTAGTGAGGGGCCCAAAACTGGACACAGTACTCGAGGTGCGGCCTCATCAGTGCCGAGTACAGGGGCACGATCACCTCCCTCCGCCTACTGGCCACACTATTCCTGATACAGGCCAGGATGCCGTTGGCCTTCTTGGCCACCTGGGCACACTGCCGGCTCATGTTCAGCTGGCTGTTGACCAGCACCCCCGGGTCCTTTTCTGCCGGGCAGCTTTCCAGCCACTCTTCCCCAAGGCTGTAGCGTTGCCTGAGGTTGTTGTTTCACAAGTGCAGGACCTGGCACTTGGCCTTGTTGAACCTCATACAATTGGCCTCAGACCATCGATCCAGCCTGCAGATCCGTCCGCAGAGCCTTCCGACCCTCAGGCAGATCAACACTCCTGCCCAACTTGGTGTGATCTGTGAACTTACTGAGGGTGCACTCAACCCCCTCGTCCAGATCATTGATAAAGATATTAAAAAGAACTGGCCCCAGTACTGAGTCCTGGGGAACACCGCTTGTGACCGACCGCCAACTGGATTTAACTCCATTCACCACAACTCTCTGGGCTCGGCTGTCCAGCCAGTTTTTTACCCAGCGAAGAGTACACCCGTCTAAACCATGAGCTGCCAGCTTCTCTAGGAGAATGCTGTGGGAGACAGTGTCAAAGGCTTTACTAAAGTACAGGTAAACCACATCCACAGCCTTCCCCTCATCCACTAGGTGGGTCACCTGGTCATAGAAGGAGATCAGGTTGGTCAAGCAGGACCTGCCTTTCATGAACCCGTGCTGGCTGGGCCCAGTCCCCTGGTTGTCCTGCACCTGCCTTGTGAGCACCCTCAGGATGATCTGTTCCATAATATTGCCTGGTACCGAGGTCAGGCTGACAGGCCTGTAGTTCTCCGGATCCTCCCTCTGGCCCTTCTTGTAGATGGGAGTCACATTGGCAACCCTCCAGTCATCCGGGACCTCCACTGTTAACCAGGACTGGTGATAAATGATGGAGGGCGGCTTGGCAAGCTCCTCCGCCAGCTCCCTCAGTACTCTTGGGTGGATCCCATCCGGTCCCTTAGACTTGTGAGTGTCCAGGTGGCTTAGCAGGTTGTTAACCTCTTCCTCTTGGATTATGGGGGGTGTATTCTGTTCTCCATCCCTGTCTTCCAGCTCAGGGGGCTGAATACCCTGAGGATAACCAGTCTGACTATTAAAGACTGAGGCAAAGAAGGCATTAAGTACCTCAGCCTTTTCCTCATCCTTGGTGGCAATGTTCCCCCCAGCATCGAATAAAGGATGGAGATTCTCCTTGGCTCTCTTTTTGTCATTAATTTGTAAAAACGTTTTTTGTTGTCTCTTACAACAGTGGCCAGATTGAGTTCTAGCTGGGCTCTTCCCATTCTAATTTTCTCTCTGCATGACTTAACAACATCCCTGTACTCTTCCTGAGTCGCCCGCCCCTTCTTCCAACAGTGGTAGACTTTCCTTTTTTCCCTGAGTCCCAGCAAAAGCTCCCTGTTCAGCCAGGCCAGTCGTCTTCCCCACCAGCTCTTCTTATGGCACATGGGGACAGCCTGCTCCTGCGCATTTAAGATTTCCTCCTTGAAGAACGTCCAGCCTTCCCGGACCCCTTTGCCCTTCAGTACTGCCTCCCAAGGGACTATCACAACCAGTGTCCTGAACAGGCCAAAGTCTGCCCTCTGGAAGTCCATGGCAGTGGTTTTGCTGACCCCCCTCCTTACTTCACCAAGAATCGAGAATTCTATCATTTCATGGTCTCTAAGCCCAAGATGGCCTCCGACCACCACATCTCCCACCAGTCCTTCTCTGTTGGTAAACAGCAGGTCAAGTGAGGCACCTTCCCTGGTAGGCTCACTTACCAGCTGCGTCAGGAAGTTCTCTTCCACACACTCCAGGAACCTCCTCGACTGTTTCCTCTCTGCTGTGTTGTATTTCCAGCAGACGTCAGGCAAGTTGAAGTCCCCCACGAGGACAAGGGCTAGCGATTGTGAGACTTCTGCCAGCCGCTTGTAGAATGCTTCATCTGCCTCTTCATCCTGGTTGGGTGGTCTATAGCAGACTCCCAGCAGGATATCTGCCTTGTTGGCCTTCCCCCTCATTCTTACCCATAAACACTCAACCTGATCATCACAGTTGTTGAGCTCTGTACAATCAAAACACTCCCTAACATACAGAGCCACCCCACTGCCTCTCCTTCCTCGCCTATCCCTTCTGAAGAGCTTATAGCCATCCATCACAGCACTCCAGTCATGAGAGTCATCCCACCATGTTTCTGTGATGGCGACTAAGTCATAGTTCTCCTGCTGTACAATGGCTTCCAGCTCCTCCTGTTTGCTGCCTATGCTACGTGCATTGCTGTAGATGCACTTGGGCTGGGTTATCAATCTCACCCCTGACATTGGCATGCCACCCCTAGGCTCATCTCTAGTGAGCCTGGTTTTATTCCCTTCCCCCTTGGAACCTAGTTTAAAGCCCTCTCAATGAGCCCCGCCAGCTCATGAGTGAGAAACCTTTTCCCCATTTGAGACAGCTGAACTCCATCTGTCACCAGCAGGCCCGGTGCTGTGTAAACCTCCCCAAAAAAGCCAAAATTCCACCCATGCCTCCAACCTCTGAGCCACGTGTTAATCAGGTGTGTTTTCCTGTTCCTCTCAGTATTCTTCCCTGCCACTGAAGGGATTGAGGAAAACACTACCTGTGCTCCTGATCCTGCAACCAATCGTCCCAGTGCCCTGAAGTCCCTTTTGATCACTTTGGCACTTCTCTCCGCAACCTCATCGCTGCCAACCCACATAACCACTAGCGGGTAATAGTCAGAGGGCCGTACCAGACCAGGGAGTCTCCTAGTAATGTCTCTAACCCAGCCCTCAGGGAAGTAGCAGACTTCCCTGTGGGATGGGTCTGGCCGACAGATTGGACCCTCTGTTCCCCTCAGAAGGGAATCRCCTATGACAATTACCCTCCTTTTTCTCTTAACAGAGGCAGTCATAATGCGCGGGGTTGACTGACTCACCCAAGGCAACCCCCTGGATTGACCTTCATCTACATCCTCATTTGCCTGGCCCTCAAGTTCCAGAGCCCCATATCTGTTGTGTAAGGGCAACTGGGAATGTGAGGGAGGTCGGAAGGGGATTTGCCTGGTGCCCCGAGCAGGGACCCATTTTCATTCTCCCCCATCTCTTCAGTCCCCTCCTTCTGTGTGGTGGCAAGAGGGAAGAGGATCCTCTGCTTCTTGTGGAGCCTCCACCTGCTGCCTTTGCCTCAGGGATGGTAGCGTGTGGCTCCACCAATCTATCTCCCTCTCGCACTCCCTGGTACTCCTTAACCTTTCCACTCCTTAACCTTTCCAGAAGCTGATCTTCCAGCTCTGCCACCAGGCTGAGCAGATCATCCACCTGGTCACACTGCGCACAGGTGCTGTCTTTGCTGCCCTCCGGCACCAGTGACAGGCTCAGGCACTCCCAGCAGCCGGAGACCTGGATAGATGCATGCTTGTGTGGGGGCTGCGGCTGGGTTGCCACACTCCTTCTGGCCATGGCTTTCGGCCAGGTGGGAATCATCGCTAGGTCCTCTTCTGGGAAGGCGATGACCGCTAGCTGAGTTGGCCTCTAGAGCCGGGAGGGGGGCTGCGCCCTGCCCGCACACCTGCCCCGCACACCCTCCCTGCGCCAACTGCCGYGCAAACTGCCACGCCACGCCCTGTTTGCCCGCCCTGGTTGCCCCGCTCCGAGTCGCTCGCGCTTCCTGGGCCTGCTCTGGTACGTGAGGGGGTTTGGCCGCCGTGAACCTTGTCCCCGCCACGCTGCCACTCGTCACGAGCTCACTCCTCCGGCTCTGAAGCCGGGGGGGGGGGCGTTGGGGCATCCTCTCTCTCCCTGCGCGTTTGCCTTCGTGCTCTTGACACTTTAGGAAAGGTCCCCCAGCACCATCCTCTGCTCCAGAGCCCTGTGCCTCGGTGGCTTGATGCTTGGAGCAAAAAGCTTCTCTCAACTATGAACTAGTTTGTCCCTTACTCTGTTTGGATGTTGAGGAAGCAATTTCACAAGAAAATCTTTTGCATTGTAAAAGGCTACCACTGTTTGCTGTTTGCTGTCCTCAAAAGGGCAGGACTTCCAATGTCATTAAATATTCCACACAGGATGTAAACAAATTGAGCTCTTGGAACCAACCTTTTCCAATTAGTTGACATGCAGAATGAACGGTTATTAAAAGGAGATAGCAATGACTACTGTGACAGTCAAGCTGCCCTCATCCATGATCCAACACCTAGCAGAGTCCACACCAGCAAAGCGTTTCACTGGTGTGGCACTAAGAGGTAAGGGCATGATTAGAGGCAGCTTGTTGTTGCTGATACGTAAGCTTACAGGAAGACRCGGTTGGGTGTCAGCATAATCTTCCCTTATTGAATATCTCAGGGGGATGAAGGGTGAGGGGCTTAAAGGAAGAAGGAAAAAGAAATTATCTCTGCCAAAGTTTGAAAACTGCTGGAGAATCAAGGATGCAAGTGAGAGAATGCTACAATTAAGTTTGCTCGTTTGACCTTCACTCATTGTCCACGTTTCATCGCAGCCTTCAATTACTCAGTCAGAACCTTTTTCCATGGGGAGCTTTCCCTTTACATTGTTCAGGATGGATCTCCTCTGAGTAAAGAAGTGATATGCAGTTATGTCTACAAAATGCTGGACTTCCTTGCTGCATCTGTTGAAAGGTATATAATAAACAGAGCAGACTTCAGGAAGGGAAAGGACGATATCCGTCGTGTTTCTGCATGAAACTACATTRCTCAAAGGAGCATCTTTACAAGTGTTCACCAGTTGAGTCCTTCTCATTTTCCAGTTGGTTGGCTTGCAATTTGGCTATTAGCTTTGCAGAAGTGCTGAGCACTCACTGTTGCGACTGGAGTTGGTAGGATACATACTTTAAATATCGATGTCCATTGAAATCAGTGGCATACATACCTTAAATATTAATGTACAATGCCATGCTGACAGCTGTGTGTAGCTGCATTTCTAGCCCTGGACCAGCTAACCTTCTGAGAGGTCCTACCTCATGATGCTGTATGGACATATACACAAAGGGCTTAATAATGCCAAGTTCCTTGAAAAGTCAGGTTTTGTGTTTCATACTGGGCACTGAAATTAATAGATAATCAATTTCCTTCTCAGCCTCAATTGTCTTATCTGAAAAAATGAGACTAATAGGAGCCCCTTATCTCACATGAGTAGAATTAAAGTTTATTAATGGCTGTGAAACACTCTAATACTCACCAGATAAAAAAAAAAAAAAAGAAGAAAAAAATTATGACATTCAGAACTGAAGATAAAATTAGTGATGAGAAGGATCATTTTACTTCCAGTGTTCCTGCTTGACTTGCATCTAGGAGCACACATTGACCAGAGAGAAGATTGATGCAGGGATCCTGTGGAAAACAAGGTGTATAATGAATTAAAGAAGACAATAGTGTTTGCAGGTAGGAAGCTGTGAGAGTGGGTGTTGAAATGGCTCTGTTAACCTGTTCCTAACCTGAGGCTTTTAGTTCTTTTAAGACTTTTTCAGGTGCAGATCCACTTCTGGGGAAGAGAACCATGGAGCAGATTCTGGACTGTTCCCCCTCCACAGGTGCCATCAGCATATACCCCAACGGTATCATGTGAACGCAAGGTGCTTCTCCCCCTTCTTCCTAAAGATGCACCCCTCTCTGCTCTGCGTGTCCAATTATGAAAATTAATTGATTTTGTTTTTTCATAGCAGAGGCATATGAGAAGCACAACAGAAAGCAGCCCTTTCCTCACAAGCACTTCCTCTGCAATTTTTTTTGGTCCTTTCTGAAAAAGTACCCTTTTCTAGGGATTTCTTTCCTGGTACGCCACTTCTGGCATAGGCAGTTCCAGACAGAAGGTAGCTGGTTTATAACTGGCACCTTAAGTAACTTTTCTACCAATTTTACTATGCCTTCTGGTAGGTGTATTTTCCACAAATGATACTTCTTTCCTTATAGGAGAGTTGGCACATCTTTAGAGTAGTGCTTGATTATTTTGTGATTTCTGCCAACCCAAACTTGACAGTATATAGAAGCAATAAATTCTGCCTTGTAATAGAGGGCTGGAATTTAAATAGATGTTTTGATTTTAACCTCTACCCTCATCAGCATTAAGAAGTAACGGCTTGCCAGTATAAACCACACAGTTGCCACAGCTGTTTTCCTACTCAAATGTGGACTAAAGATGAGTTTCTCAGACATCATTAAAAGGACAAATGATAGCCTGTTACAGAAACTACTGCATTCTGCAACAGCAATGTTGCCTTTTGAGTGACTGGTCCCTAAAGCTGGAGCAATAATTAAGTCACTATAAGATCTATGTATAAGATAGTTCTTATAAATATACTGATATTTGCTTGTATGATCTATTTAGCTGTGCCATAGTCACCTTCATTGACTTGCATTCGTAGAATCGTAGAATCATAGAATCGTTTAGGTTGGAAAAGACCTTAAGGTCATCGAGTCTAACTGTTAACCTAACTCTGCCAAGTCCACCACTAAACCATGTCCCTAAGCGCTACATCTACACAACTTTTAAATACCTCCAGGGATGGTGACTCCACCACTTCCCTGGGCAGCCTGTTCCAATGCTTGACAACCTTTCTGTGAAGAAATTTTTCCTAACGTCCAATGTAAACCTCCCCTGGCTCAACTTGGGGCTGTTTCCTCTTGTTCTATCACTTGTTAYTTGGGAGAAGAGACCAACATCCACCTCGCTACAACCTCCTTTCAGGTAGTTGTAGAGAGCAATAAGGTCTCCCCTCAGCCTCCTTTTCTCCAGGCTAAAYAACCCCAGTTCCCTCAGCTGCTCCTCATAAGACTTGTGCTCTAGACCCTTCACCAGTTTCATTGCCCTTCTCTGGACACACTCCAGCACCTCAATGTCTTCCTTGTAGTGAGGAGCCCAAAACTAAACACAGTATTTGAGGTGCGGCCTCACCAGTGCCGAGTACAGGGTGGAGAACCACTTCCCTACTCCTGCTGGCCACACTATTTCTGATACAAGTCAGGATGCCATTGGCCTTCTTGGCCACCTGGGCACACTGCCGGCTCATGTTCAGCCAGCTGTCGACCAACACCCCCAGGTCCTTTTCTGCCAGGCAGCTTTCCAGCCACTCTTCCCCACGCCTGTAGCATTGCATGGTGTTGTTGTGACCAAAGTGCAGGACCTGGCACTTAGCATTGTTGAGCCTCGCACAATTGGTCTCGGCCCATCGATCCAGCCTGTCCAGATGCCTCTGCAGAGCCTTCCTACCCTCAGGCAGATCAACACTCCTGCCCAACTTGGTGTCATCTGCAAACTTACTGAGGGTGCACTCGACCCCCTCGTCCCGATCATTGATAAAGATATTAAAAAGAACTGGCCCCAGTACTGAGCCGTGGGGAACACCACTTGTGACCGGCTGCCAACCGGATTTAACTTCATACACCACAAGTCTTTGGGCGCGGCCACGCAGACAGTTTTTTACCCAGCAAAAAGTACTCCCATCCAAGCCGTGAGCAGCCAGTTTCTCCAGGAGAATGCTGTGGGAAATGGTGTCAAAGGCTTTATTAAAGTCCAAGTAGACCACATCCACAGCCTTTCCCTCATCCACTAAGCGGGTCACCTTGTCATAGAAGGAGATCAGGTTAGCCAAGCAGGACCTGCCTTTCMTAAACCCATCCTGACTGGGCCTGATCACCTGGTTGTCCTGTACGTGCCGCATGATGGCACTCAGGATGATCTGCTCCATAACAGTCCCCGGCACTGAGGTCAGACTGACAGTCCTGTAGTTCCCCAGATCCTCCTTCCAGCCCTTCTTGTAGTTGGGTGTCACATTTGCAAACCTCCAGTCAACTGGGACCTCCCCTGTTAGCCAGGAATGCTGATAAATGGCTGAAAGTGGTTTTGGTGAGCACTTCTGCCAGCTCACTCAGTACCCTGGGGTGGATCCCATCCGGCCCCATAGATCTGTGTGTGCCTAAGTGGTGTAGCAGGTCGCTAACTATTTCCCCTTGGATTATAGGGGCTTCATTCTGCTCCCCGTCCCTGTCTTCCAGCTCAGGGGGCTGGGTACCCTGAAAACACTGGTCTTACCATTAAAGGCTGAGGTACCAAAGGCGTTAAGTACCTCAGCCTTTTCCTCATCCTTTGTCACTATGTTTCCCCCCGCATCCAATAAAGGATGGAGATTCTCCTTTGCCCTCCTTTTGTTGCTAATGTATTTACAGAAACATTTTTAATTGTCTTTTATGGCAGTAGCCAGATTAAGTTCTAGTTTGGCTTTGGTCCTTCTAATTTTCTCCCTGCATAACCTCGCGACATCCTTGTGGTCCTCCTGAGTTGCCTGCCCCTTCTTCCAAAGGTCATAAACTCTCTTTTTTTCCCTGAGTTCCAGCCAAAGATCTCTGTTCAGCCAGGCCTGTCTTCTCCCCTGCTGGCTTGTCTTTTGGCACATGGGGATGGCCTGCTCCTGTGCCTTTAAGATTTCCTTCTTGAAGAATGTTCAGCCTTCCTGGACATCTTTGCCCTTCAGGACTGCCTCTCAAGGGACTCTCTCAACCAGGCCCCTAAACARGCCAAAGTCYRCCYTYCRGAAGTCYAAGGWWGCAGTTCTGCTAACCCCCCTCCTTACTTCTCCAAGAATCAAAAACTCTAGCATTTCATGATCATTATGCCCAAGACAGCCTCCAACCATCACATCACTAACAAGACCTCCTCTGTTCACAAACAACACGTCCAGTGGGGCACCTTCCCTAGTTGGTTCACTCACCAGCTGTGTCAGGAAGTTCTCTTCCAGACACTCCAGGAACCTCCTAGACTGTTTCCTCTCCGCTGTATTGTATTTCCAGCAGACACCTGGTAAGTTGAAGTCCCCCATGAGAACAAGGGCTAGCAACTGTGAGACTTCTGCCAGCCGCTTGTAGAATATTTCATCTGTCCCTTCATCCTGGTTGGGTGGTCTGTAACAGACTCCCACCATGATATCTGCTTTGTTGGTCTTTCCCCTGAGTCTTACCCATAAACACTCGACCTCTTCATCAGCATTGTCAAGCTCTAGTCAGTCAAAACACTCCCTACCATACAGGGCTACCCCACCGCCTCTCCTTCCTTGCCTATCTCTTCTGAAGAGTTTATAGCCATCCATTGCAGCACTCCAGTTGTGTGAGTCATCCCACCAAGTTTCCGTGATTGCAACTATATCACAGTTTTCCAGCTGCATAATGGCTTACAGCTCCTCCTGGAGGAGCCTGTTTGTTGCCCACGCTGCGTACATTGGTGTAGGCACTTCAGCTGGCCTGCTCCTGTGCCTTGAAGATTTCCTTTTTGAAGAATATCCAGCCTTCCTGGACTTCTTTGCCCTTGTTTCATCCTACTGATGTTGTATTCAGCTGAACAGAAATGGAAGTTGAGGAGCATTAAGTGCAYCTGGGCTCCCCCTCCCTCTTCATCCCTGTTGCATTCTTTCTACCTTCTCTCGCCCTTTTGGATCAGGATTCCTGGTAGAAGACAGTGCCTCGTATAGGTACAAAGAAGCACCAAATGATTACAACTGCTACAGTTGGAAATATATGTTTTATGTCCTCAGTGTCTCTAAAATTTGATCCTTCTTTTATCCATAGCCTGTATTGACTTTTGTTCCTTTCTTCTGTCCTAATACATAGTCATGCACACACGCGCGCACACGCGTGCGCGCACACAGGCTTCCCAGCATCCAATCCTCACTCTGCTCTGCAGAGTGAACTCCTCCTGTGCATATTCTCCTTGCTGTTTTTGCTCTAGACTGTAGGTTTCCCACCTATTCACAGCCTCCTCTACCTACAGTAACTTTTCACCCCCAAGTCACAACCCTGTGCTATTCTTAGTGCCAGCTTCTGTGCGACTTGGGGTGGTATTTGGTGCTCTTGTGACCTTTCCCAGGCAGCTTTGGCTGGTTCACTGCTTAGAGGTCCAACCAGGTTGCTACTTGTCTGTTTGCTGGCAATGCTTGGCAGCAAGAGCTGATACTGTTACTCTTCATTACAGAACCGATTATCTCTGCTATAAAATCAATACAAATATGGGGCTATCGATTAAGAGGACATTCTACCCTATAATGGAGATATAGGGTAGAATATCAGTAGTATATACTAATACATTCCACATGCTTTTGGCTCAGATATTATTCTTAAATGTATATCTTCTTCTGAGTAATCTCTTTGCTTTATCATAGTAGGTATTGACTCGGATTTTATCCATCCCCCAATAAAGTTGTTGCAAAACTGCAAAATAAGTAAAGAGTAACTCTAATGCAATTACGCATTGATTTAATCCTGTTCCCAACATGGAAATGCTAAGTTCTGAAAAGCACCTTTCAGCTGCAATCTATGGGATTTATCTCCAAATGTGCAGGGCATACAATCAGGTTAGTACTGTTCATCTCATCCATTGTGCCTTTTAACTCCCAATAAGTCCTCTTTCTTCAAGCATAACTCTGCATAGCTGTCACAGCACTATATAACAGAGCTGTTCATTCTCTAGCTCGACTTATTTTATATGGGTTTGTTGGCAATCAGACTTAGCTGTACATGCATAAGCTCCAAATCACTTGGCATGGTCATCTTAACTGTCACTGCTTTGCTCACTTTTTCAGCCAGCAAGAACTGGAAATATTGGGAAAAAAAAGGAGCATTTCACATAGCTCTGCAGCCATCTGTCCACCTGAGTTAGCACTGATTGGCTCTTCAGAGAGCAAACCTCACCTGCCAGAAGATCGGGATGGAAAATACAAAGGTGAAAACAGAGAGGTACTTTCCTCTTCTGCTCCACAAAGTAATGTTTCCAGAAATACCTTGGCTTGATTTACTGAAACAGATTGATAACATTTGCAGGTTGTAAGCCCTGCAATAGTGAAATATCAATAACACCAGCAGTTGATAAAACCCACTTGTACACAGACTTTACATTTATTTAGGTAATGCACCACTTCCTACTTTAAAGAAAAAAAAAAAAAAAAGAAAAAAAGAGAAAAAACAAATAAGCAAAATAAAAATTAAATTGCATAGGCTATTTTAAACTGCAGCACAAAAGATTAATTATCTATTACTCCTATTTCCCAGTCCTCTGAGAACTATGACAATAGACAATTGAACACATTTTTATGGTTTGCTCAATAAATGGAAATGTTGCGAGTGCTTAAGGTTTTGTTATGCCCATAAAACTTCTAGTCTATTGTACTGACTGACTTTTTCCAGGGAAAAAATCTCTAAAACTCAGAAGCCAAGCAAAAAAATTCACCCTGCAGGCATTCATACATTTAAACAGAGTTATTTCCTGTATTTTAAAGAAATAATTTCTCATCATAATTCATTACCACTCTAGGGATTTAGACAGTTTTCAAAAACTTAAATCAAGTGGCTGAATCTGTAAATACAAAGTCATCAAGAACTTGTTACAAATCTTGTCAGATTTACACATGCAAAATCAGACCCTAAGCATTTTGCTGAGAGTTCAAAACAAAAAGTTGGAAACTAAAAGAGGTTTTGGCTCATTCATTATTGCAGTGTTATCCTGGATTATACTGAACAGCTGTCTGGGGGTCCAAGTTCTTGTATGCAGAGAGGTCTGGCATTTCATATACGATGATTCACATTCACATCAGTGGTAGGCATTTGCCGTAGGTAGTGATGGACTTTCCACGGTACACTCAAGGTAGACAGAGGAGTTCATAAATGGCTTCTTTACCTTGATGGCTTGTGCATATTTCCAAATACGTGACCCTGGAGCTGATGCATACAAGCAGTCTTCCACTTTAAGTGAAGGTGGGTGTGCTAGAAAAATTGCTGGTTTGGAGATCCCACAAGGCAGTAGTAAGTCCTTCACTTACTGCTGAAGGGCTCTGTTGAGAGAAGCTTATGACACAGGTGGAAGAGGCCTCGTATGCATCTGATTAAATTACAAATTTTTTGGACTAGGTATTTATATAAAAATATGTTTGTACTATAGAAGATGGATTACTTTAAATTCTTCTGGATTCCTTAAGAAACTATAGGCAAGTAACATTATTTTTATTCATTTATCAGTTAATTTAGAGGTTCATTAAGCTGGGTACTCTGAGACATCTCCAGAGTGCACAGTTAGATAGGTTTACTGGGAGAAAGAGAATACCATCAATAAACAGTAGAGCAAGGACTGTCTTTTGCATTTGTATTTGTATTGTCCACACAGTTGAGATAGATATATCAACCCAGACCCTTTAAGCGTTAGCATAGTAAAAATGTGAAGTAATAACAATAACTTCTAGGACAGTGTGTGAATGTATAGAAAGTCATCTATTCAAAACACACAGGTGGGCAGCCCACTGCTGTGAGATCTGTTTGACTGCCATGTGCCCAATCAAGGCAGCTGCCCTGGAGATAGTGAGGAGAATATGGGAGAGAATATTCCCTCACTTTATCACCTGCTGTGACTGTGTCACCTACCGTGGCCAAGGAAAGATGAAGAACCCAGCATGTATTTTTTCCTCCACACTCAGTATACACAAAATCTAGCTCAGTTAGTCATATTCTCATGAGTCTCCCTTTCACTGAGCTGACCTTTCAAACTCTTGCATGCATGAGTTCAATCACTTTGATTTTGGAACACACTTCTCCACCCATCCATCTTCCCTGGAGAGACAGTACAGAATAATTGGAGAGRATTAATCCAAACAAGCCAAACAGATGTTGGAGAAAGATTTCCTCCCACTCAGTCATCTTCTGACTGAAACTTATCTTGTCCTTATCACAGATGGCCCWTTCCGTTTGTTAAGCATGTTAATTTACTATTTAAATAGGTACCATTTAGCTAGTACTGGAGACTTTTCCCCAACATTTTAATAAGAGGCTTAGAAAAAAACTCAAACAGTCTTGGTGCATGCAGAAGAAATTTTAAATCACAACAAACAAAGTACAACTAAAATTTAGTTTTACGAATAGATTACATTTAAGTTGCAGGCTTTAATGATGACGTTGATATGATAATGCTGGTATTCTTGAAGGTAAATTTGTATTGTAAGTTTGTCCATTTTTTTGTAGGTCATGTTCCCGTTGTGTAGGGATTTTGTAATAATAATTAAAAGACATATTTGTCAGAAATAGCTAATAACAGTAGATGCATCATGGGCAGCTTACCCTGGTAAGATACCTTGGCCATGTTGATTTCGATGAGTATAAACTTCAAAGTTCAATGAACTTCAAAGTACAATGAACTTCAGCAGATCCAGTCTCTCACCTTTTACATGGAAGACAGGAGAGGCAAGGGGGAGAGAGGGAGGTAAGAAAAGCACTAAGGAAAAATATCTATCAGATCTGTTTATCTCTTAGCTCCAGAGGGCCAGTAAATGATAAAGCAGGAATACAGACCACATGGGACCAACAGATAGAAAGGACTGAAAGACGATTTTCTTGGGAAGGGCCAGAAAAATCCCTCGGAGGGAAGCTACAGATCTCCATGTTTAAAGTGTGCATAAAGCAGCAGTTATGCAGGGAAAATGGCCCGCTTTGTGGACCTGCTTGGGAAAAGCGGCAGTCTGGAGGCAGGCAGCACCCAAGAGCCATGCTTCTGTGGGAGCGAAGTGGGAGCGAAGCAGCGCAGCAGCGGAGTGCCAGCCCACGTGCGTCCAGAGGTGATGGATAGGCCCATTAGATTTTAGCTTTGTTACTGAGAAGTCAGAGTGCTGCCTTGTTTTGTGATGTGACGCTGGTCCGCTAGGATCTGTGCTACGTCAGTGAGCTAATTTGATGTTCACTATCTAACATTTGCCTGATACTGCTTAACAGTCAGTGCTTTCTGGTATCAAACACCCTCTATCAGTTTAAAATTTTGGGCTTGAGATTAAATTCATGGATTSCCCTCACTCCTATGTCCAGAAAACTTTCTGTTGCCAAAAATCCATGARTAATTGTATTTAGGCAGTTTCATAGCACTGTTGTGAGCAGAAGAGGTCATTTGCAGTGAAAAACCTCATTTCCTCTATAAAGCCAGTTTTACTACCAAAAATTGAACAACGGCCATCTAGTCTTTGCTGAGGGTAGAAGTGTACTTTAAAAAATGACATTAATTTTAAATAACTTACTTTCATATGTCAGGAAATACAAGGGCTTCTGCCATCTTCACCACCATTTTTTATATATATATATATATATATATAAAACCTAATTAAACTTTCTTTCTGAGGTAGATAAAAAGTTAAATAGATGAAACAGAGCAGGTCACTAGCTTATTACTTTCTCATTTAATTTGGTATCCTGCTGCAAAATTTAAATCTCCATTGGAAATACAGCAAAGCTTGAGGATTTTCAGAGCTAAGAATTTGGGTTTCACCCCTTTTAAGTTTATAAATAAAAATTTAAGGGAGCTCCCATTAGGTTTTTTGTGTATATCAAATCTGAGTCAAATTTGCTACTGTATTAAAATGCAAATACAAAATTTGGAAGAGTTATAAACAACTGCTTCGTTTTGGATGACTCAGAAACATATTCCCCAAAATGATCTTCCCAGCTGAGAGGAGCATGAGCAATTTCAGTCCAAAGGTAAGCAGGTAGGACCTATGCAGTTCACTCTTATTTCATATTTCAACACACAAAACAGCTGTGTTACAGTAATATTAAAAATCTGGATGAAGAGGTCAACATTTCTTCCTTCATCACCTAATCTACAGTAGGTGCTGCATGTTGATAGTACTCATGGTCTTCAACAGAGAAATAGTAATCAGAGAATCACTTCATTAAAATTTCTTTTCTGGGTATAAGCATATAATATTGCATGATGCCATGTGAAGGTGCTGGGGATTCTGAAGCAGCACGGTACTCTCATCAAGGGTAGCTAGACCAGGACAAGTGCTGAGCTTCTGTCTGCACCTGAGATAACTAATTCAGAGTTAATTCAGGTTCCATCACTCCGCACTAAATCTTGCTATGTAGATGTATCTATTACTTCTTAACTGTCCCCACGTCTTCCAAAAACTACAGATAGCAGGTCTGCAAATACCACAGGTAAAATCAGAACTCATGTAAGCAAGTCCCTCATTAAATATTTTGCATATGCATTCATGCACTGTCTGCCCCAGACTTGTTGAAATGTCAAGGCACAAACTAAAAATTAAAAGAACTGCATTTTTTTCCTTAGATAATCTACATGCTTAATTTACTCTTTTTTCTTTTTTCATTTCGAAGTTTTTTGACACCTGTTCACGATCTAATGTTCTCTTACTATAAATTAGTGATATATTTAAAGCCAGGTTAAGTCATTAACGTAAATAACCTTTGCTTCTGGGTGCTACAGAGTCAGATAAAGACCTGAAGACCAGTGAATGTACAAACTTAGAAGGTGTCTACACTATTACATACCGTACCTAGTTTGAAACCAGCATGTCGGAACATGCTGGTTGTGTTTTGTTTTTCAATGGAAATCACATSCATAACCCGGTGTGCTTAACAGATCAATAAAAAATGCATTGGTACAACCAGAGGTCAGTGAACTAGAATTTGGGGGACAGAACTGAGGTATATGGRGAAGGATTGTAGGAAATACATAAAACTTTTGCATAAATTTAGCCTCAGAAATGGATAATGATGTAGCTTCAKCAGCAGCATGTAGGTTCAGCAGCAGCATGGAGCTCAATGCATGTTGCGTAAGTCCAGCATGGAGGCCAAATACTCCGATGGGTTAGGCTGCACCAAGTTATGTGTTTTTACACACTGCTGGCATCCAAGGTCAAAGTTCCATGGTGCCAGCCTGGGGAGAAAGAAGCTGTCCACGTTTGGGACCGGCACCAGCTGGGCCACTGCTTCAAGCATGCAGTTCCTCAGACAATACCTGGCCATCTGCTGTGGGCCAAGGAGAGGTGCAAAAGAGATTTCCAGAGTGCAGTGATGTTTTTATGTATTTCATTAATGATCWTTGATTCCTGTCTAGTTCCTGAAGAGGGAGTACATTTTCTTTTCCCCTGTACCTAGTAAATTGGTTGTGGCTTTTACCCTTTGCCCATGGTGATATTGCCACTCTCTTTGAACAGCGGTTTCTGACACCTGCAAGAGTTGTGGGCACTTCTGATCTTCTCTCTGAGGCAGGTGAGCAAGACAGAAAGTATGGATGGGGGATTAGTTTCGACTTCTTTATCTTCCAGTGCACTCATCAAAATAGCGCAGATGGCACATAGTGAAAACCACCGTCTGCTACCAGTAAAAGTGAACGTTTCTATCCTAGAGGTAGGACACTAGGTCAGTTAGGTTTAACTACGTCTTTTCAAGGATTGGTTCCTCTCCTAAGACACTCCAGTGTGTTTTGCATGGCTACATCTATCCATGCAAAACATTTATATTGCTTCAGATCGACCCTATATGTTAGTTTAACAGGACTGCTGGAAACATTCATGTCAATCTGTAAAGCRTCAATCTTGCCAGGAAATCTTGATTGCTTTCTTTGCCAGAGGTATGAAATCAGTAGGGAAGGCAAAGACTGTGGCTTTTTAGGGTGAAGAGAAGCATTTAATCAGTGTGTCATGAAATCCTATTCTCAGAATTATTTTAATTGGTTTAGATATGGACAGAATCATGTAGGTCAAAAATTAGCTGAAGGGCTATAAACAAAGGAGTGTGTATGAGAAACAATTGTGCTGAATGCAAAGTGGAAAGTGAAGGGGTTTTCCTCCTTGTACAACTCCAGGGTTCAACTCCAGAGCCATTATTTAATTTCTGGGAAACCCCTCATTAATGGGCTGCAGGAAGGGTACTGAATTAAGGACTGTGGCACCATAAAGGAGCAAGAAGGAACTCACCAGGCCAAGGCTCTAACTCGCAAAAAGCCTTCACAAGGTATCTAAACCCTCCAGCTCTCATCGGCTTCACTTTAAGCACATGATTAATGAAGTTCCAYTGCTAAAGCTCTTTTCCATCTCTCAGTCTTCTGAGTCTCGTGGTCCTTTACGTGCTGGACATTAAAGGGGAGCAAAAGGGCACTGTCGTGGTTTAATCTGGCAGGCAGCCAAATGCCACACAGCCGCTCGCTCACTCTCCCCCCCCACAGCGGGACGGGGAGAGAATTGAAAACAAAATTCACGGATTGAGATAAGGACAGTTTAATAGAACAGAAAAGAAAGGAATAATAATAATAACAATGGTGATAATATATTAATGATACAATATATGAAATGAGTGATGCACAATGCAATTGCTCACCACCCGCCGAGACAGCAACCAAAAAAAAAAACGATCCCTCCTTCCGGGACCCCTCCTTCATATACTGGGCATGACGTYGCATGGTATGGAATACCCCGTTGGCCAACTGGGCTGGCTGTCCCGGCTATGCTCCCTCCCAGCCTCTTGTGCGCTTGGTAGAGCATGGGACGATGAGAAGTCCTTGAAAAGTGGATTACTTAGCAACAACTAAAAACATCAGTGTGTTATCAACATTCTTCTTACACTAAATCCAAAACATAGCACTAGGAAGAAATTTAACTCTATCCTAGCCAAAACCAGGACAGGCACTCTCACAGATTAGCTCATCAGAAAACGGGGGAGCTGAGGTGGGAGCTAATGCCAAATGGTTTTCCCTCCTCTTCAAATCTGGCAGTTCCTGTACAACAGTAGACTGTGACAGGCGTGGAGAAACATGGCCAGCTGGAGGGGAACAAAACTGGCAAGTGGGGTGGCATTTTCTCATGCAGAAAATATATTGGAACTTAACGTTGTTTTTCAGAGCCAGGAAAATGCCGCCGCAGGAGGAGGATGGCTAAAGAGCAACTAAAAAAGCACAGTGAGGCACGRGTGGTCGGAGTTGCCTTTTTAAATTGCGGGCTCATTGCGGTGGGAACAACSTCTTGTACGGGGCCAAACACAAAGCTGTGCTTAAAAGCAGCATCTATTGGGAGTCAARTTTAAAGTCCCTTCAGGTGAGGTCTGCTGTAAAACAGCTGGCAACCCCAACAGCTTTGTGTGAGGATGAGCACCCAGCATTTATTTTCTTCTCCAGCCTGTTTCACAGGGGTTTGGAGGGAACGATTTTGAGCCTGCTGTGAATTGCATCCCAGTGATCGAGCTAGTTAGGGTTGGATGGAGACCTGCTCCATGGAGGCTGAGTTTTTTGGGATAAAGTAGGTACACTAAATTGTTTGCTGGCAAAGTGGAGAAGCAGCCCAAAAGAAGTCAAACATTTGTCGTTTTTGTATAACAAGCTTATGCCAAGCCTAGTGACCACAATACATCCTGAAAATTTCTGTGTGTTTGCTGAAGGACCAATACCCACCAGAGACTAAAAACGTTTTGAGGTAAACTAAATAGTTTCCTGGGTGCCACATGTCTGGAACTCTAGATGAGATARTGGATGTCAGTCTAAATCATTAAGCACACAGCTTTGTATTATCTCCTAGCATCCTAATGTAGCTTAAATATTTAGGAAGCTTGTTAGTGATGTAGTGGATATTAGTGTAATTAAATTTAACATTCAGCTTTAGGTGATAATGTTACTGTGGGCTGTCTTTCATTTTCAGGTTTCTGTGACAATTTGAATACTTTKAATTGCTTATTACTCAGTCACTAAAGAAGACTCTAGTTTTTACACCCTTCCTAAAGTCTATACCTCTTACTAAAAGCCACTAATATGCTAGTGCATGTTTTTTCCTGCGAAAAAGATGACTGAGCACCCCTATATCACAAGTACCATCACAACCTTTAGATTGTATTTTGTACTACTGCAGGATTCTCTACTGCTAAATGCAAATGGCTTGATGGTATTGTTTAAATAAAAGATAAAACTACTTAATTTCAGACCAGCTCAATAACGTGCAGTCCTGAATGCAAGCCAGTATGGCTGGGAAGCTGAGACCCAGCCTCTTCCTTCTCTTTTTTTGCCATGGAAATGCTAGCAGTGAGCAGCTTTGCATGACCAAATGGTATAAGAGCTCTTTTGCTACCCCTCTGTAGCAAGGGACATACTGGAAGAATGGCACACACAACCTTTCTCCATTTGTGCATCCGTCCAGGGCTAGCAACAATCTGGCCCTCAAGATTATAGTGGCAGTCAATCTGGCCCTCAAGATTATAGTGGCATTTAGTGGAGACTAATGTAGCGCCTAATGTGTCATCTGTCTTGCAAATGGATATTATTTAAACAAAGCAGAAAACAGCCTACAGTCAATAATCATGGATTTGGGTGGGGAGAACCAAGTCTGTGAGCATTAAAACTAATGATGCCTGATGGGTTTTTATCTCAGTCTCCCTGCTATGATTCTCTGATGCCTGTTGAAGGGTGAGCTCATGCTTGAGCCTTTTCCTCAGTAGGGTTACTGATTGTAGACAAGTAGCATCTCTTGCCTATATTCAGCCACTTGTAGGAACTTAATAACTTAATATCTTCTCCTCTGTCAGATTTGATCAAAATTGGACAGGAGATTCTAAAGATATTTAAAAGGAGAGTAGCAATAGACACACATATGCCTGCATACATAGAGTAATCACATAAATGTCATTTCCTTATTAAACCAGAATAAAAGCAGTCATCACTGTAAAAGACTGTGCATGTAAGATATCTCATACGCTTCTGCTTCAAATCTAGGACTTGCAGAAAGATTTTCCAATATGTTCAGATACCTTCCTAACTCTACTTTATTTCAATAATTAGGGTCCTATGCTCTCCAAGAATTTACCATCACACATATTGCAATACCTAAAGAACTTACAGCTTTAGAAGAAATTTTTGCTTGTATTGTTGGATGTTTTCTGAGACTTAAAACAAAGCATGAGAAAATGTGTTTAAGATGTCTTTATAATTATATCCAAACTATCATAATTGTATCATATATAATTTTAATTGTTTTAATTAAAACTYTAACTACCACTACCAAATAACTACCTACCTTGGACAAGGTGCAACCATTTTTGCTAGTTATATCAAACATGAAAATTGTCCAGTGTTTCTCTCTGAAACAKCTTGTGGTAGGCAGTATATGATGCAATTTCTTCATACTCTTTCACGTGTGTTAGAAGGTGGTGGTTAGAATGGTGGCTGGGATAGGCATCTGCAGTTGGACCTACCTTTGAAAGTGGGAGGTTAATTCTTTCTAAGTGGTGGCATTGCTCATGATTTTCCTCTGAACCTTTTTCGGTGTGTTTTTTTAAGGCATCAGACACTGAAGTCAAAAAGCTCGAAGCAGAATTTTAGCTTTTGTTTGAAATTATGCAAATTCYTATTCCTCATACCTACCAAAAAAGCTTAAAGCTAGTACAAACCTAAAAGAGGAATTTGCCTCTGCTTTTGACCATTTACTTATGAAAAACAAGCCAAAAAAAAAAAAAAAATCCCCTAATTTTTCAGCTGCTTTCACTATTTGAGGAACCGTTACTCATCACTTTCTTAATAATTTTGGCAGTACTTCATTCACCAGGAGCAGATTCTGGTGTCAAAATATCTCCATAAAGTCTGGAGTAGGTGTCATTCCTTGTGAGCAATTATGTTGTCCTGCACTTATGAGTGCATCCTCCGTTGCTCACAATGTCAACCCACCTATGGTAGGTCAACCTCTTCCRGAGGTCAATAACACAAATGCTCAGTAAATGTTCGCTAGTTCTACAGCATTGCCTCCCACACTGTAGCTCTAGGGAAAAAACAGAATTTCTGTGTTTTCATGTGAGCTCCACAAATTACAACACTGGGCAAGTGTAATTTAATGCAGGATGTATGAAGTGCTGTCTTCTGACTCAAGTGGGGTTGGTATATGTTTCAAAAATAATGACTGCTCTGAAGCCACTGAGGCTGTGGCTGTTCTACCGTGGTTTAAAGAAAATTAGATGAAGCCCAACACTCCCAAAGCCAGTAGGGTCTAGGGTAGCACCTGGAGGCTTGAACTGGAATCACATCCCTATAGAGCTAGGCACTGTTCAAGCACACAATAAAATACAGTCCTCCTGACATACACTGCTTGAAGTCTAAATGCAAATGCCTTATTCAATTGTATCTTTCTACTAAGAAAAACAGTAAAATTAATGATGGAATAACAACGATATATACAGAAATGGATTTAAGCAAAGATTAATTTTCTGACCCAATAAAATCTTCCCCATCTAGAGGTTCTTAAAATATTATCACATTCTACAGAAGGCTTGCATATGTTGACACCAAATTGTGGGAAAAGACATTGCTCTTGTTATAAAATACAAAAAGTTGGCTCTTCATAACACTTTTACAAAGAAGTAATAATGTGCTGTTTATGAGAAGTAATGTAAATTATACCTGCAACCCATTAAGCTCCYTTTTGTTAAGAAGCTCTGAAGTGCTGATATAGTCCTGGTATCAGCAAATGTGCCGTTTTATTGCAGTTATTCATTGCCCAGAGCAATTCAACAGAAAATTAATTAGCATCACCCCACCATAAATCTCAACAGTATTAACTAAAATGCCAGTTCTGTAATCACTTTTCATTAAAGCCAAAAATACTAATTAAAATTGATTTTTGCCTGTGCTTTGGTAAACTGCTGCCAGTGTAAGGATCTCAGCAGTAATGCTGGATGAAGGGAGACCTTTACTTAAGTGGATTTTATATATTGTCTTATCCCCTTTATAAAGATAACAATGTGTGAAAGGATAAGGGCTTTGAGAGCAGAAGCTGACAGGTTCCATGAAGAAGGGAAAAAATGTGAAATCACTAGGGAATGTAACCTTATTAAAACCGTAATATCCTATACTTTCAATCTGGACTATGTCTGTCTTTCAGGCAAGTGCCTATTAATACACCTCAATCAATATACTATGGAGGATTCTTTTGATGAATAGTTCTAGCCATTTTAGTTCTACTGAATAGAGAGATGCCAAATACTTTTGCCTCAGTATAGTCACCTTCTAGGAGCTTCTCTGTATGCTTGAAAAGTAACATACTGCAATCTGATTCAGTTTATTTGTCTATCATTTATCCCTGCATACTTCAGGAGGTGTGGAAAAACAAAGTCTGTTTTAATGATGAACTTCTGCATTGTTCAGTGCCATTCTCAGTGAGGGAACCATCTCAGCAACACAAAATGAGGCAAAAGTCTTGTGAAAAAAAAAAAAATCAACTAGTTCTGTAGTTAAAATACAGATCATGCTGCTTAGATTCAGTCATGGGCAACCTTAGTGCTGAAGTTTACTTACTTTTTTAGAGCTAAATTTGCAAGATTATAACTTATCTACAGTGTAGAGTATGTGCCTGTGTGTGACAGTGACAGCCTGTTATTGATGGCAAATTAAAAACAAATTCCACTGTTGAGCATCACTTTAACACCCAGGTATTAAGCAGCACTGGAACCTTTACATGCGCAGATTTATGCCACTTACATAGTAGAGTAAGAGACAGTAGCAGTAGACTGTCTATCCTGTGAGTAAACATACACTTCAGCAGCGGGTTTTACTGATACTCCCTGGTATCAGAAAGTGGTTGAGATATGGGAATTATGTATTTCTGCGCATTGTCAGCTGGGGAATGTGCTAAAATGCAGTTGGATTGCAAGAACTAGAAAGTGAAGGATATATGCATAGCCATGGTTTTGTCATATGAAAGAGGAACACATATTTAGTTTTCTGGTAAACCTGTTTCTGCAGTGAACAGACCTGCTTTTCCATGCTCCTGCTTCCCTGGACTTGATCACTTCCTTATTTTTCCTTCCAGTTCTCCTAATTCTGTACCTCACCTAACTCTGTGTTTCAAAAGCTATTTGGCTTCCCTTTCCAGTCCCTAATATTCATTTTGCTCACTGTAGCCTCAGCCTCCCTGTCCAGCTTATRGTCCAAACCCTAATCTCAGGCAGGTTCAGCTCAGCCAGTTCAGCCTACGCTCCTTTCCCAGCTATGTCTCAGCACATTCTTGCTTATCTCACTCGGGTTTTTTTAGCTCCTCATGCAGTGTCCCTCCTGGATCCTCCTGCTATATCCAAGTTCCCAGCAGAACTGGTCTTATTCCCCTTTCTCCCTCATCCCTACCCAAAAACTCACTCTCTGGCCAGTTTCTTATCTTTGGTCATGTCTCCTTATTCCCTAGGCTAAATCATTCTTGATGGGAGCTTCTTTTGCTGGAATTGTTTTGTCTGTTCCCACWCAGGTACTTCCCTCTGCAGGCAGGCAATCCTGATCCTTCACCAGTTTCCATCTCAGGCACTCCTGTTGTAACATTTGCTATCTCCCCTGGGATGCCAYGCAGAAGAAACTGTACTTCAGGCTATAGTTGTTCACAAATCCATCCCCTACTGTTACAGAAGTAAAATTTTGCTCTCTTTAAGTGTTTTGTTTGGAGCTGGTTACCATGGGCACACTACAAACGCTGTTATTTTTCTTGGCTCAGAAAAGCTGAAGAGATGTTGCCTGAAAATAACTTGTTTTCATGAGAAATACAAAAATGTAAAAGGTATTGTCGCTATTTCAGATGTCAAAGCAAGGGTATATAAAAATCAGTATTATAATGAAAGATTAAATATAGTGGATGTTATAACAACTCTATATGGTTCTTCTTTGCATAGCTTGTCTTTACCAGTATGTGTAATATTCTGGATCTGTTTTTTCTGTTGTATTTTTAGTAACTCAGATATACTAAATGTATAATCACAGCCTAGAATCAAACATAAGAAGTGTCAATGCCAAGGATTTAATTATAAAATACATCAAACATAAAACTATTTTAATTTTTTTTCTGAAATGGATTATGATAAATTAAATGCTTAGAGTAATAATAAGAAAAATCTTCAGTGCATTACACAAGCAGGAGAGATTGCTTCAATTCCAATCCAGTGCATTTTCTAAATTTCCAATACTTGTAATGGAAAAAAAAAGACATATTTTCTTATAACCGTGCCATAAATTGGGCATATAATCTCATCATGCATCTGCTCCATTTGCCGTCGATTAGTTTGATGAAAACAGGCTAAAGCTGTACAGTGATCAGCAAGACAGATTAAATACACCTCAGTCTTGATTACACATCTTGCCTTATCCATCCTACTGGCTATGGGGCACCCCTACCTTTTGTTATAGCTCTGATAAAATTTTAATGTTTCTCATTTCAATTTTCAAAAATTTGTTTTATTGTATTTTTTCCCATGAAATATTTCCTTTCAATACATGTACAGAGAACTAAAAAAATATACTAGGACTGATCAAGAATCCTTTTGAATGGGGAATCCTTTCTTAAGTGCATTATGTGAAACTATGAATAGTAAAGTAATTGTTCTATCGTTTCAGTTCTGTTTCTGATGTGGAGTTATAAAGCTAGGCAGTGAATTCAGTCACTCCTTACAAATGTTTCTGGAACTTGAAACTTCTAAATACTTTGTATGTTGTAAGAAATTATTATAAAGGAAACATAATATGTCTGGAAATGATCTTTTGCTTAGAAATGACTGCAAAAAGTAAGAGTATGGGGAAAAAATTAAAAATTTAAAAATTCTTTACAAAAAATTAGAAGTTAAAAACTTGTAATTACTTAAGAACATGGTCATCATATCAAAGCACAGTTTTCCATATATTATATTCTTCTTATGTTCAGAATATTTTACTGAAATAACTAATATTTTTTCACACCGTCCTAAACTCAACTTTGCATTGTCATTAAAACATCTCTGGAAAATTAATAGGGCAACTTCTCAGATTGCATTGATGCAGTACAGCTAAGAAAAAACAAAAGAAAGAAAAAAAAATTCAATATTGTAGGAAACATCAATTCCTGTTTTCAACCAAATGGAAATTTTTCCTGAATGGAAATTTTGTAGTGATTTTAAGAATTATTTGAAGACTATTTCCCATMGATCAAGTTGTCAATCAGCAAGGTATAGCGAAGAGCTCATGCTAAACTGGACTTCACCAACAGTGAAGGCACATCCAGGGCAAATATCCTTGGATAGCAAACCTTGACAATCAGGTCTAAAAAAAAAATGTATATTTGCAACCAGTTTCAGGCTCTTTTCCTTTTATTATATGAGGCTCCAACTATGATTCAGCAGTTATCAAATATGACATTTTGACTTCATGAACCATGTGCCTCTTCTAAATGAGATCTATTTTACAAATATGTTAATGACAAAAAGAGGGCCAAGGAGAATCTCCCTCCCTTAYTGGATGCGGGGGGGAACATTGCCACCAAGGATGAGGAAAAGGCTGAGGTACTTAATGCCTTCTTTGCCTCAGTCTTTAATAGTCAGACTGGTTATCCTCAGGGTATTCAGCCCCCTGAGCTGGAAGATGGGGATGGGGAGAAGAGTAAACCCTCCATAATCGAAGAGGAAGAGGTTAATGACCTGCTACGCCAGCTGGACAYWYASAAGTCTATGRRGCCGGAKGGGATCCACCCGAGAGTACTGAGGGAGCTGGCGGAGGAGCTTGCCAAGCCRCTCTCCATCATTTATCACCAGTCCTGGTTAACGGAGGAGGTCTCGGATGACTGGAGGCTTGCCAATGTGACACCCATCTACAAGAAGGGCCAGAGGGAGGATCCGGAGAACTACAGGCCTGTCAGCCTGACCTC